>VMKM01001449.1:0-139928 GCA_008360985.2 Macquaria ambigua
GAGAGAGAGAGAGAGAGAGAGAGAGAGAGAGAGAGAGAGACCCTCAAACCAGTGAAAAATATTGTATACACACCATATTTTAGTGAAGTGCTTTTTGAAATAACGGTTAAACAAGTGTGACCTTAAACTTGACCCAAACCCCAAGACTTGTGCGTAAGTTTGTCTGCAAGTATAAATACACCCCTTACTAGAGGAGGTTAAAGGGACACTTCATTTCTGTCTGCTGTGTCTCTAAGACAGGCTGTGGGGAACATTTGGGTTCAGATGTAAGGCCCATTCAGACCTGGTATTAAAGGTACCCTGTGGAGCTTTTGGCCACTAGTAACACTATGGAGCAAGGTTTTTATGTGTGGCACCCATGTGCCAGATGACCACCTGCAGTGGTGTGGTCATCTGGCACATGAGTGCCATCAAAAAAATGTGTTTGTCAAGTAATATTGTGAATATATTTCTTCCGTACACAAGTAGCATTTAAGATTAATCTAACATTTATGATGGCAAACTGTTCCATTATTTGGGCTGTGTGTGTTTATTTGTATAGAAGTATCTGTCTGTCTGCGTAACATCAATGAGCCCTTCACATGGAGACTATTTGTATTTAAAGTACTTTCTTACTGTCACAAAGCCTGCATGGTCAGGTTTTACTCAGATAAACTAACATCATGTTAGGTGACTATAAATAAGTAAGATGCATGAATCTTTGTGGTATTCATAGCGCCTTTTTTGTTGCTTTTTTTCCATTCAGTGGAAAGTTTTATGCATGAGCATTTGACCAATTAAAGTAAACTCTGGAGCAGAAATAAATATTTAATTCAGAGAGATCCAGATAGATCATAATAAAAAGACAAAGGACACGGTGCCTTAAGTGTAAACCATTTTCAGCTGAATGGATAAAATTGTATCCACATCTCTCCTTCTCTTTTCCTCAGAAGGACACGGCACAGAGATCTTGTGTTGTTTTTGTGTTTCAGAAGTGCAATATGAATATATCTGCTACAGTAAGAAAACAACTGACACAGTAATCTGAAACTTGTGGGCAAACGACTGTACCAGTTAGGAGTGCACTGTGGAGCCCTCTGTTTTAAAATGGTGCATGTCCCCACCTTGTGGCCAATACAAGTACTACAAGACAAACAAATGGTGTCTGGTTTTAACAGTTGATGAAAAGAATCCCGGCTGATGGACTCAAGTTCAGTCCCCTTCATATCCCCTTAATCAGCCCTGAATAACCCCTCTGTATGTGGCTGTGTGTGTGTGTGTGTGTGTGTGTGTAAGGTGTGTGCAACCCTAGCCCCAGTGTGCACAGATAAAGAGGTTCTAGATATAGCGATGTGGCCAGCTGGTCCTGCTATTTAAACCAGTTGGAGAGAGTACAGAGGTTAAGAGGAAAGAGAGATGTAATATCAGAGGAAGGTTGGTTGGTTGGTTGGTTGGTTGGTTGGAGGGTGGTGGGGTTGATTTGAAGTGAAGAAAAGGTATTGGCTGAGGAAATGGGGAGGCTGTGGGGGCACGAGTACTCAGGAGGAACAAAGTAGAATATAAGGTCTGAGGAAGAGTTCACCCTACAATTATTCCCTATACATGCAGAAACTTAGGCCAGAGAGGCTCAGTGGGACCAAGCACAGAATTACAAATGTGCTCATGAACAGTTCAATGTTAAAGAAAATATGGAAAACAACTTGGTAAACTTTGGGCAATTTTATGGCCCCAAAACACAAGAGATTATGCTTCACCCATTACAGACATTTAATGCATCTTTTGCAGCTGTCAGAATACAGTATGGTCCCATTATTTTTAATAGTTTGCAGGAAACTTATTCTGTCTTTGGCTTTCACACAGACGTCAGTTTGACTGACATGTGGATCAATAGTTAATAACTTCATTTTAATGTGAGTCATTCCTTAGTGGCCTATTTGGGGAAAAAAAAAAACTGAATGGAGAGAAAGAGATAAAGTGGATAACGGGGAATAGAGTTGGTTGGAAACTGGATATCACTGAGTCAACAGCTAATTAAAAAAATTACACTCTCTGTATGGAGCCTGAACATATGAATGCTATAGTGGCCAGTGGCTATAAAAACGGGGATATGCTGGAACTTTTCAAGATTACAAAAACGTTCTTAGACAGATAATAAAGTCTTTATGTAGAAAGCAGAAATACTGAGGGCAGAAATATGATTATAGTAGCATGACAACTCCACCAGGTGGAGGAGGTGTTAGGGTTGGAGTTAATATGACACTTGTTTACACCTTTGTCTTGTTTTAGGAAGATTACAGGTGATGAAACTGAAGATGAGGCTGATATGTAGCAATAAATAACAGTGGCAAATATGAAAATGAAATGTGTAGCCATAGTTTAGTTATTAAAAATAAACCAGGGTTAATTTCATTTATCCATTTAACAAGTTATAAGTGACAGTTTGTAATCCATGTTGCAGCTTTTCATGACCCATGTTCCTATGAAAACCTTTAAAAACTGCTTCTCCACAACAACCAAATAGTAGATCTCTGTCCTTAATATAACAAATAAACTGTATCCAGGTTCATTAGCTTAATGTCTTAAAGCCGGGATAAGTATTCCTCTGTGTGCTGTAGCCTCTTTAATTTCCTGTATTAAAGAGCAGAGAGTCGTTGGGGATCTCTCTGAGGTATTGAGTCAGGTTTTTAATGAACACACACTGACACATGAGTTTACAGCAGCTACTTTTGGCAACGGCTTTTGACCTCTAGTCTCATCATTTCCTCTCAGTGACATTACAGCGAATCCTTTTAATAGACCCATGGACTACCTCCACACTGATGAAGACAGCCAGATATTCTGTAGGGTAATAACGTCAAGCCTAAGGGTCAAGCAGAAAACACTTCTGAATTTAAACTTTGTTAATCGGATCTGGTTTGTACGGGGTTCATTGACCAAAAGGAGTCTGGTTCTTGACATTGAGGGCCTTGTGGACATCTTAAACAGAATTGCTAGCAGCGTGGCTCTAGGGTTGTCAATGTCGGTCTGTTGGTCGGTTCACCACTTTGGTCAAGACTAAAATATCTCTACAGCTTTGGATTGCCATGAAATTTTGTACAAACATTCATGGTCCCCAGAGGATGAATGCTACTGACGTTGGTAAACCACTGACTTTTCCTTTGGCGCCACAATGAGATTGACATTTTTGGTTATTAGTGATCTTAGTGATTATGGGATGGATTGTCTATCTAGCACTTTGGTTTTCTTCAGTTGTTATGGTATTCTTGACCATTAAACACGAGGGCCCATATATTGCATGTGAAGGGAAGTTATTGCTTTCTGCACAGTGACTGCTGTCAATGTTTGTCTTAATATTGAGCATTCAGGAAGTGCTTAGTAATCCTCAGTCTTAATAAGGCCTATCTACTGTAATTGGGTGACGCTGGCCCAATGCAATTCCTACTAAGAAAACCATAATGTTTTTTTCTTTTCCAGTAAGTCCAGTAGCTACAATATCTATGCTGAAATGTTAAATAAATGGTAAATATTGACTAGAGTGGCACCAGCTCAGTTGTGCATGAAAGGAAAGAAATGCTGAAGAGAGCTTGGAAGTTCATTTTTGACGTTGGGAACATTTGTCTTACAAAAACTCTCAACTCAGTGTCCACATAAGCTCTTTTCACAGCTTTCAGCCACATTGCATGGTCCTCATCAGTGAATGGCGCCCGCTCAGCTGTGGTAGATATACTCTATATACCCTGTGTATAAGTTCCATGCTTGGGTCGCTTAGTGAAGGCTGGGTCAGCTCCGTGGTGGGTAAAGACCGTAGGGTTCGGTTGAAAGCTCTGGAAAAAGCTAGTAAGTAAAGATTTGTTTGTCAAATGCCCCCACCTCAGACACAAATCAAGACAACTGCACCCTCCTAACACTGCCCCTGTAAACAGGAAGTATCATGTTGTCATGGAGTCAGTTAGTTAGCTGTGGGCTACATTTTGAGCCCTGCTGTTTTGTTTTTTTTGCCTATATTTGTTTACATTTTGGTAAATTTGCACCATTAAAAATATGCTGAATTAGCTATTAGCTGTTTCAATTTGCAGTGTACCCATGGATGTACAGACAGCTATCACTGGATTACCCTGATACTGAAGAAAAAAGTGATGATTTTTTATACTCAAGTACAGCTCTAAGTGGAAATACCCCCTTCATCTGCAACCCTACCGGAAAACAGAAGGCGACGTGAAAGTTCAGCACTCAAACTACAATACAGACCGTGACTTATTCATAGCTTTTGATGGGTGTGGAAACATTACCTCGCCAAACCACTACTTTGAGATCTCTTTCTGTTTATTAATAAACAGCGATTAACATCTGCCTCCGGTGATACAGCAAGACTGAGCTCTGTGTGCGAGAGAGAAAGACATAGAGACAGAGATTTACAGCCCACTTGGAGCCCTTAGCAAATTGTCGGCTTTTATCTCTCTTTATGACTGATATGAGCACACACTATATAGGGACTTAACAGAGTCAGATAGATACAAACAAAGATGTGCACACACATCTTTACATACATTTATACTCTTGCTGTTACATAAATTATACACATATATTAGTGATGCACAGAGTTGAACACGTTGTCACACGGAGACACACTCTTTCTGAGAATAAATAAACGCACACACCCTACACACATGCGCACACACACCCAGCGAAGGGATTATCCCTGCCAGCGTTTTTGTTGGGGCCTTATCTGGAGTAATGGCGGATCAGAGTCCTGATTCGTTTTCCCCTCTCTCGTCAGACTGAGGAGTTCTTTGCCTGGGGACTCCACGTCTTGCATATTAACACCCTCTGATACAAAAATGCACCCGCAGACGCGCCATCCTGCATATTTAACATGCACAGACTCTTTGTATTTGTGTGCATCAGCTCACTTAACAATCCTTTATGCCTGTAATAGAGTCACTGATAACCAAATCATTTGCACACACTTTACCGTGTGCTCTACTGTTTCTTTGTTTTTGAAGCACTGCCGCCGCTACGTTATTTGTTTCATCAGCATAATGTGAACATGACAAGCACCATCGGTTGATTGTAATGCTAACCGACAGATGAGAAGAGAGCGCTCGTTTTTTTCATCTTGAAAGGGCCCTCTCTCACCTTTTAATGTCATGTCATATTATCTGATGTCAGCTGGGACAGAGCCTTAAAAATGGCGATGAATGAAAGTGTCAATGGACGGGAACAGGTGTTTGATACTGACACACAGTAGGCAGGGAGAGGAGCGAGACAGTCAAGCTGAAAGAGGGAGATAAAGGCAGTTTAAAGGCATGCAGGCAGGACAGGTACACGTTATTATTAACCTGCTGGAAAGAACAGATCAGCTGGTAGTTGGACTATGGATGCAGTTATACCTTCTTTCTTTTTCTTTTTTTCTTTCAAGTAAAAACCACAATGGCTAAATGTCAGAGCCAGAGCAGAAGTGACTTGCAGTCTTCTAATGTTCGCTACGTTCTGGCTTCAAAAAAAGGCTTTCTTGAAGAAGATTTTCCACAAGAAATAAGGCTCTTAATTTAATTTCTCCTTAAGTGCATCCTACATTGAAAATCATTGTACAATTAAAAAGATATAAAGGCTTAAAGAGGTGTACTTTATACCTGGGGGCTTGATTGATTGATTGATTGTTGATTTTCTGGCTCTCATCACATTTTTACAATGTCTTTTTAGAAAGCTATGGGTGATAGAAAGTTATATAGGCGATAGGGATGGGAGAAGAAAATTGGAAATTAAGATTCATTATATTCAGATTGTCACATGTTGAATGTAAATAAAACAACGTGTGAAAAAAGAACATTAACGTCTTTTGTTAATGAGCATGCATACGTGGGCCGAATTGAATGGAAGACTTGAAAGGAAGCTGCTGCTGTTGCTGCTTCTGCTTTGTGGTGACATTGTGTTAGGTTTCAAGCACCCACGCTGACAACAATGACCCCTACTTTCTTTGCATTTAGTAAAGAGTATCGCTCTAATATGTAAGAGTGAGCTTTAAAGCAATTGTTGTACTTCCACCAGCTGTGACTCTTCAGTTTTTTGGTTCAGTTTTCTCTGTAATTTCATTTGCGCAACATTTTCTTTTTTACGTCACCACGAGTGGCCTGTTTAGAAAACCTGATTGTTGCCGTGGTAATCTGTGGCAAGCTGATGGACCTTTCTGTGGTCCTTGTCAACATTTACCCTCTGAAGAACACATGACTCATGAGTGTGAGCAGCCTGCCCGCAGTTCATTCTTGTGCCAAGCTTTTCATGCATGAGTAGCTGAGTGAAACATAATGAGCCGCAGCACAGGTTGCTTGACAGAGGGTCAAGATCTGCATTTCAGGTGGTCTGACAATCTTGCAGCAGTGTCCTCTCCTGTACTAAACTGCACTAGACTAGTTGTGTTCCTGAGCTTGAAAAGACTCGTTCGAACGTGGTTAGCAGGAAGTGGCAAACACAAAAGACAGACAGGTGGGCAGAAAGAAAGCCAAACAAAAAAAGGGGAAAACAGACAGAAAATATGGTGGGCATGCAGAGTGGCAGAGTGTTTTGGTGTGTGTGTGTGTAATGATTTTAGGCCTGAAGGTATGACAGCAGAGAGGTGCTCACACAGGTGCCTATCAGTGACACCACACTGAGCTCAGATCAGAAGTGCTAAGTGAGAGGAATTTGGTGAGGGGCTCCGCTCAGAACGTGTGTGTGTGTGCTTGTACGTGTGTGCGTGTGTGTGTGTGTGTGTGTGTGTGTGTGTCCTCGTGTGCGCCTGTTTGTGTCTGTCAACGGCTGAATGACTGAGTACAGCAACAGCTGTGACAGACTGCTTGATCACGGATTCACCGACATTTGACACACACACACACACACACACACACACACACATACACGTCTTAGTCAGTCCTGTAGCTGCAGCAAATACAGCAGAAGCTCTTCTAAAGCTGTGCAGTAGCTCTGATACAGTAGCTTTGTATTCATACATGCTTTTTGTATTCCACTAATATGATAGATGTAAGGAGGACTTTGTTGTAGAGGACACTGCCAATGTTTTCATTGAATCTAATCAAGGAGTTTTTTCAAAAGAGGTGGTGGGAAATGCCTGTTTTGATGAGGAGGAGAAATCTCTTTTGATTTGAGTCTTTGATTTCAGAAACTTTGCACAACCCTTCTTTTCATATGTTTCTTTGCTTTAAAGAATATTCTTTCTTTTCACTCATAACAACTGTATCCAGCAACTTGGCAATTGTCAGAGAGGATTACGTTGCTCTGTTTTGTGGATGTACAGACTTGTGACTTGTGACAGCTGCATAAATCCAACACCTGGACCTCCTGCTCCTTGTTTTCTTTGTGCCTGTTTCGCGGAGTCTCATTCAGAGTAATTAAAAAGTTTGATTGCACTCGCCATGCTGGAGCAACTGCCTTGTGTCCGCGTTGACCCTGCCCCTCTCAGGCCTCCGCCAATCAGCAGGAACATGGATGAGAGAGCCATACGCTTTGAGTTAGAGCGCCAGGCCTGTCAGAGTCTCAGACAAGGTGGGATACCTGTTGTGTGTCATGCTTCCAGTGCACATATAGTACATAAAGATTTATATAGTCAAACATGCAACACATGCATTGTTTTTGTCTTTCTCTGTCTTTTCTTTGGAGAAAAATGCATTAATTGTCCAAAATGTGGACTCAGGTTATATTTTTTAGGTTTCTGTCACTTTAAAAAACAGCATTTCACAAACTGCATCGGCTGTTTTAAGTGTTTAGGCCTTCCTCTGAGTTTCTTCCAGGTTTATTTTCTGGGCTCAGGTGTTAAGTGGATCAAATACTCTACAAGTGGCTGGGTAACAGTTGAGGCTCAGCCAGCCCGGGCACTGCACACTTTGCCTTGAGCGCATGAACCCAGCAACCTGTTGACTGTAGCGGCATGGGCCTTGAACCAAAGTAGCTGGACTGAGAGCAGTTTGGACCGATTTAGGAAAGGCCAGACTCTGCGAACTCCAAGAGACTTTGTAATGACATGGATTGAGCCAACCCCTAAAAATAAGATTTAAGGTTATTTTCATTGTTTTTTTTTATAGCTGACATTAAACTTCTCTTCTGTTCTGTTATTTACAGTATATTGAAACAGGTGCTTGTTGAACAGGATTTTGATTGTTACAGATGTGGACTGTGGCATGTTTTTACAGAGACTCATCGGCCTTATTACAGTTAGTGGGGATAATGGGATAAATTGGCATAATGGCAGAATTTTAACCTTGATAAGCTGAGACTTATTTGATCTATTTATCTGTCCATCCATCTACATTGAGTCTCATTCTGTCCCCCTTCTTTTTCCAAGTGGTCACACTCTTCTGAACTGTCTCTCCCCCTGTGTGTGTGTGTGTGTGTGTGTGTGTGTGTGCTGGCAATTTACAGTAATGTTCCTTTTAATTCAGCTGTCAGGAGGGATTGGGTTCCAAGCGGTTACAACATGGACACAAATAGAAAACTGTGAGAGAGCAAGCGGGGAGAGAGATGAGGACCACAGATTAGAGATAGAAGCAATGAGCACAAAGTACAGGAAGCGCTGTACTACAGTATGAAACAGAACAGAAACAGGCAGCTAAGGAAGTACATTTTACTTGTATAGCACTAAATATGGATTTTAATAACGGGATCATGACAAATTTTAACCTGACCCATGTGGATTCAATAAATCCACATGGCTCAGAAGAGATTTAACAAATTCGAGTCAATATAAATGTTTTTGAAATCCATTCGAAGCAGTGTTTTGAAAGATGACACTGATATTGCCAGGCTTAGTTCCTCGTGTCTGTCCCAGGAGAGGAGGGGAAGGAAACTGAAGAGCCACAGTGAGATGTAGCTGAGAGAAAGACGTCAGTGATGAAGACTGAAAGAGGACAGAGTTGAAGATAGCGACTGAATACGTAGTGAAACTGAAATATTGCTTCATGGGGTGTGCAAAATATTTAGCAGTTAGCCAAGTCTGTCAACCCCATATATACTGTATATACCTGTCATATCCCTGTTTGACCACTGTTAATGCATTTTGTCAAGGTTACTGTTATTGTGTCCTGTCAGAAAAACATGTTGAAGCAATTGCTGCATAAAAAACAGACATGTCACAATAAAGACAAAAGAAAGCAATGCAAACACTGGCCTGAAATAAATTAACACACACACTATCACACTATTCACAAAAAATATTGCAAGAACTCTAAAACATATACACATATACAACCAGGTACACAATTGCCTGCACGCTAAGCCTAGCCTCCTTATACTTACTATTGCTATACGCCTGTTAAGCTTTCCGTTCTGGCACGGCATATTCAGTTACCAGTTTACATTGATAACTGGGGGGAGGGGGGCAGATTTACCACTTGAAATACTTAGCAACTTTGAAAACAATGGGTCCTAAAAGCAGCTTCTCATGTTGATTTTGCCGTCACTATATCTTATCAGCTAGCTACCAAGCTAATTAAGCTAACGTTAACTTCATGAGTAGGCTGAAAACGCTATCTTTTTAATATTTCTCTATATATCTCACTCATTGTAAAATGTGCATATTTTACTATATATTATATATAAAACGCTACAGTGATATGAAATGGCCCTGTCCCTGGAAGTAATGCTTGCTTACTTACTGTAAGGAAGTAAGCTAGTTAGCTGGACGTGCTAACGTTTGCAGCTTGCGTAACATTAGAGCAGACAAACACAGTTTAATTCATTCCTTATGCTCCTTCTTTTGTTCTTGTATTTTTTGTTGTGGAGAGGGTGAAAAAAGAAACCACCATCCAAACTCTTCATATGTGGGGTATCGCTCCACATTTGAAGAGTTACAAAGCTCGACAGGCCTGCTGTGCCTAGTTACGGTTGTGAAGCTATGATAAGACGTTTTTCGGGGGAGAGGGGTTTAACAAACAGTCAGTTTGTAACTGACTGTGTCTGCAACATCTTCTCATGATTAGACTGTTGTGATACGAAATAAGTTATATTTGTTTTAGAGAGAAAAGCACCTGCAGTTTGGCCACAGATCATTTTGCCCTGTTTCAAGTTGCTTTGAAATCTCATAAATGACAAATGTGTGTTATCGTTCAGCCTAATTTGACCTGTCTTTGCAGTAGTATTTGTTGTTGTGAATTCAGAGTTTGCTGTACTTTTTCACAAGGCGCTTACATTGTTTTGTTGACCTTCTGTACCAGGAATCCAAGATACCTCCTAAATGCAGCGTGTATGTAGTAGACTTGTGGTCTTGTATGATTATTAGAATTGCTCTGGTCCGCATTAAACTGTTGTTGAGTGAAGGTACGCTCGCTGTTATGTAGTGGCATTTGAGCAATTAGCACACTTTCCCAGAATAGATTCTGTATCAGCACATTGCATCACTTGCCTGTCATCTCTTGGCACAAATCATCTGCCTCAACAAAAACAAGTGTGTGTGTGTGTGTGTGTGTGCGTGGGCATGTTTCATGATTGTGTATGTATATTCACACTATGCAGCCATAAGTGAAGGTATTAAAATGCATGTGTTTGTTTGTGCATTCCTGTGTATGTTTGTGTGTGTTTGCAAGTATTATGCATTCTTCTGTGTTAGTGTTTGTTTTGTTAGTCTGCCCATGTTTGCCTTCAGGAGCCAGTTAAATCTTTCCTGCTGCCAAGGGGAGAAACTGCACCATCCTGCGTCAGCCTCGTCCTCATCACAGAAATCAAAGGAATATGAATGTTTTTATATCAGGCTACTGTCGGACACACAGAGGGACAGTGTGCAGATTCTGCCTGCATAGGCCTCAGCGACAGAGACTGCTCTCATTATCACCAGCTTGGGATACAAAGAAATGTAGGCAGTGCCGAAACACCAGAACGCACAGATCTTTTCTACTGTGTAGAAAAACAAGGATGTAGAGTTTAAATGACAAAGAGGAACAAGAGGGGCAGATGCATGAGGAAGATAAGTGTTCCCGCTGTCTGAGTAAGTGAGATTTACAGGCATGTAAGGAGAAATGAATGATAGAGCAGGCTAGACTTAACAGAGACCAACAGGAAAGAAGAAAGTCATGTTTTGGTATATGAGGGATAATGTCTCTTTGTGTAGAGATGGACAGAGGACCAGGGATGTGGACCAGAGGATGAAAGAAGTAGATGAGAGGTTCAAGGGAAGGAGTTTAGGATACTTTATCAGGCAGGTTTTTGGCAAAATAATAGTGCCAAACTGAGATTTTGTTCAGTCTCACTGGGCAATCAGCTCACATTCACCCTTAATAATTACGAAATTATAACATAGGCTACTTAGCTTAAAAGTAATCATAGTAACTGACTTGTTAATATCCAAACAAGACTTAAAAGTGTCTATAATCAATATTTTGGGCAACGGATCAAGACTATGTGTAATGTGAAAGGGGTCGCTCGGAGCGACAAACCCACAGAGAATTATAACCCGACTCTGCAGTTCCCCTCGGCTCTACAGAGCTTTATATCGTCTTTCAGCTCATTGTTTTGGTTTTCCAGCACGCAACTTTACTGTTTTGGACCACTTTTCATCAGTGTTTTTGGCCGCAGCAGGCAGCAGTTTTCAGCAAAAAAACAAAAAAAAAAAAACCCAAACAGCAGACAAATTAAGCAACTGAACATAGTGGAGCATTTAGCAGCTAAAAGGTCAGATATTTCCCTCAGGAGTTGATGGAGACCAAAACAGAGCTAAAAGGAGAGTGAAACACGACTCCAAATGAATGCTAATGTTGCGCAGTGTCTGCTGGATGTGTAAATTGGCAGCTGTTTGCTAGCAAGTTCAGCATATCAACTTATGTTATGTCAGCGTTGTGTTTACGGGTTAGTACAGTATGTTAGATCACAGAGAAGCACAGCTTGAAAAGAATGTAATTTATTAATGATGCTATGTATGTGTTTTATGTAGTTTTAAAACAATTTAGTACTTATTAATTAATGTTATAATGCGGGTTTTTTCAACATTTATTTACAAAATTTGAAAAACATTTATCCTTTGAGTCGTACTTGTATCAAGTTCTGCGTCAGGCTCATTCATAAACTTATGACAAGAGTTTTGGCACTTTTCTGGCCTGTACAGTTCCTGTACAAATCATCATGTGAAATATTACCAATAATATGTTGGTTTTATGAACTCAACCTGACTTGTGATCAAGTGACCTCATGTGGCATCTCAGCCCACGGTGTAGGATCGCTGTGCTGAGGAAAGCTGAGCTACAGTTTGAATGTCATTGGGGTGACTGACTTCAGCCCAGAAGGGGCAGCAGTAAATTTTGACTTTATGGATTTGTCCTTTCACATTAGCTCTCATCAGACAGAATGACCTGGCAGTGAGGGGTTTTTTTTTCCCGCTTTTCTTGTGTTCACACTATGTGAGACTTAAAGCCATTATTAGGGGAGATAACTGTATAGGAAATGAAGAACTGTTATGTAATCGGAGGTAAAAACGTACACATTAACTGTGTGCCTGCTGCGTACAGTTTACACTCAAAGCAAGATCATCAGATTCTTATTACTGGTAGCTGCCAAAACAGACTGTGCAACACCTCAGCCACAGCTCTGCAGTGCTAAGTTGTGAGCTAATATTATAACTGTGGACGGTCAGGGTGTGTGGAAAAAAAAAAGACCAAAAATGTTTCCAGATAACATATTTTGTCACACTTTAATGCTGATGTCATGACCAAAACAGTAAAAATACAGGCGCAATCACATAAGACATCATGGAAATATGTGAAATGGGACGCTCTGATATGCAAAGCTTGAGAATAGGGACCCAGACACTAAGCAGATATATGTTTACTAACACGTTGTCTAAATTAGAAAAAGTGCAGGTATTATACAGAACCATTTGCAACCTACAAAACAAGACAGCAACAAGACATTTATTCCATGAGTCTAAACTGGTTGAATAGGTAAGATAAAATAAATATGACATAAGGCAAGTGAAAATAGCAGTACAGTTTAAATGGATTTCAGAGTAGAGTCATTAGTGCCCCGGCCGTTTACATCATTAGATAATTTCCTGGCAATTCATGTTTTCATCTTGGAAGTTCAGTCCTCAAACTTTTCGCGGATATGTTTTCTTCTGAGAAAATGTGAGGCTGGCTCCGGACATGGTGAGTCAGAACAAGTCTGACAGCTTTTCTGAGCACATGAACACAACAACTACCAGTCACCTTCAAGAGTTAAATGATAGCTCTGTGCTGAACCTTTTTGGTATCTGAGCCTCCTTTCTCCTGAACAGAAAGATTGACTCATACATAAATAAATGAAAAATGATAAACATCAGGATGAACTAAGTCACATTAAAAATAAAATATGCATGTAGATTGCTTTCTCTCTTTTTGTGTCACTTCCTACATCTCTGTGGTGATGAGATGTGATAAATGCAGCATTAACGTAAAGTGTGTGTGCTGCTATTTAACCAAAAACTTGAAACAGGAAACTGTTGATGCATCTGTTTCTGTGTGTGAATGTGTGTTTCCCTTCCCTTTGTAGTGTGTGACATAACCTTTGAACGTCTTCTCACAGCGCACCAGACAGTTTTGATCAGCAGCAGCTAACCGGGTAGATAAAAACCTCTGTAGAACAGCTTAGATGTAACAGTACACCATCATTACTTACATGTATTGCTTTTCCATTCATAGACAGAAAGGCTTTTTATTTTAGTTTTTTCTAACTTGAGTAGTGTCGCTACCTTTGTGGCTTTCTGTGGCTGGGAATTGAGGCAGAGGAAACGTACTGACGTTTTGGCGATGCGCTCCATTCATTCTGCAGTGACCAACTTTTGTTTTCTTCCTCTTCTTCTTTTTGTTTGTCTCTTTCTTGGTGTTCAGTTCTCCAGCTGAAGCTACAACAGAGAAGGTCCAGAGAGGAGCTGGTCAACCAGGGGATCATGCCGCGTAAGTAGACAGCATTTTATTTTAAAGAAAAATGTGGGTCCATGCTCCTGAAAAAGCATGGACTATACATTGCTCACAATGTTAGCCTTTCATGGCTGATGCAACCTTTTAAAATCACTTTTTAGTGTATATTAATTTGTGAACCGCAACCGTTCATTCATGGGTCATGTAAAATATATGTTATAACATACTGTATAAGCCCATCAGTAAACATTACCATAACTCTGACTTGGGATGTGTAGTTTATGGTTAAAGCGGTTTACTCCATTTTAAAAGATTTATTGCATCATGTGGCACCAGGCTTAAACACGGTATGGAAATTACAGTTGTTCAGCACATTCATTTCATGTATTAAAAAAAAAGGTGAAGTTGGCTTTCCGGGCCTGATTTAGTTGCCAGTATGATAAGGATATCCAGTTTACTATGACAAAGCAAACCGTCAAATCTTCATGTTTAAGAATCCTGAACACGAGAATGACAAAACATTAGTAACAATAGATGCAGATTCATTTTATCTAATTGATTAGAATAGAATACAACTTTATTGTCGACCAGAGTGGAAAATTATCTTTGGCTCACCAAAACATAAAAGCAGCACAACATCATGCAACATGTAAAATACGTAACACATACCACAAATGTGGCAACAAGATGAGACATTTTAAATGCACTCTTAAGTACAGAGTACACAACAGTACACAAGTAGAAAATACAGATATAATATCTAGAACAAAGCATAAAACATTAAAACATAACACTATATACTACGGAGCAAGAGTTTAACTAATCATTTCCAGTTTTACACCTTGCTAACGAGGGTAGTCTAAATATTAGAAGCAATGCAATACGATTCAACATTCTCCAAAATGACAATTTAGTTGAATCAACACCTCTATAAACAAAACTGAACATGTAGCCTTCCTGAAGGGAGGTTTTATTGCAGGGCTGTTGTATTAAACTGCATTAGTTTTAGCTCGGTGTACCTAAAAAACAAACAAACTAGCGACTGTCTATCCTTTTCATAAAATTGACTTTGCCTCATGCTGAGGTTTTTCATTCAGTCGGCACCATCGCTACCTGTGAGAATCTGTGTCATCGCTTCAGTTTTAGCCTCATTACTCACTACACAGCAGTTCTCTGAATTGATTTGGCCTGTGGTTTGAGACGCTGCCATACTCTCCTGACAGAAAGCAGTTTCGGTCTGCAAAGTAAGGTGATGTAAGGTCATACTTCAACTGCCATCATGAACATCCGTTTGCTGCCTTTTATCTGCTTTTTATCTGATGAAGAGATTATCCCCCGTGCACCATCAAACTCAAATTACGGCTTGTTAGTGCTGCTTATATGCTTCTGGAACATGCTTCTGCAGTCTTAAGTGCACTGTTAAAAAACTCTAATTTACATTCGACTGCATACTACTTTATACTACTGTTTAGCACATGTATTAATAGCGGTATGTTCTGATGTTAATGATCACTAGGAACATATATTTATGTATATATAAGAGAATGACCTAAATGACAAATCACTGCTATTAATCCCATTTCGTCGTATGCTCGGGGGGGGGGCTGACTTAAGTACACTAGTACAGCTTATTTTTCACAAATGTTGAAGTTCATACTCTGCCTTTGACAGTTTCTGTCATAACAGTCGCACACGTTTTCACCCAGGAAGTGTGTCTTGCTGTGCGTCTTATCTGCTTGCATTTCCTATTGCTATCTGTTCATGCGGTAGATGTTTGAATGAGCTGGCTGAAAAACTTTTTACGTGGACTATTTTATTCTGTTCTGCATCACACACACACACACACACACACACTATATGCCCTTTACTATAATAGTTGTTACAATACAATAACCAGTTCTTATCTTTGTAGGCAGACAGCATTAATAATGGCCATGGCTCAGACCTCATCTGGTGGAGAGCTACTTTTAAATGGAAAGATGTAAATTGAAATGTACCATTGTTGTCAGTGAGGGGACAAACGGCACTGTTGAGTTTCTTATTGTCGGTGTAGCCAGCGTATACTGTACATGTGGCTGTAAGAGAGACAGAGACAGAGTCTAGCTGTGATCAGGCCAAGTGTGACCAGAGGAGTTAGTGTTATCAGCTCTTGTGTGTCTTGACTTGTGTGTCTTCCCCTCCGATTGGCTGGGATGAAGATCAAAATGTTTTGTTCACTTGGTTTCATCCAATTAGCTTGTCGTTTGATTAGGTGCTGGTTTCGTCCCTGTGTCATTTCTCCCGCAGTGTTCAGGGGAATTACAGTATGTCCCTTGTAGCTCGGGCAGAAACCAACAAGCCCTGCTGTTAGCATTTATAATCTGAACAGAACAAAGATGCTTATGTGGTTACAGGGGCAAAAAGTCTGTCAGGTAAAGGCTTTATTTGATAGATGAAGAAAGGGCTGCAGCTGTTGGACCCTGTAATACGATGGCTGTTGTTATGTTCTCAGTGACCGCAGGTTTGAATGCTGCTTGAATACGTTTAGGTTGCAGGTTATAAATGGTATAAAAAGTTCAGGTATGGGTTTTAATGTGGTTAATGTCAGAGTAAGGACGTGGCAGAACAATTAGCCACTGACATTTGACAGTGATCACAAATGGAGCTCAACATCTCTACAACTTCCACCTCTGTATCGCTGCTTTCCTCTCTGACTCATCTCGTCTTCCTGTTTATGTCTTTCCTTCTCTTTTCCTTCACCGGTCTGATTCCTCTTCATCTCTCAGTCAAGTCAATTTTTATTTATATAGCCCAATATCACCAATCACAAATTTGCCTCAAGGGGCTTTTAGGGGCTTTCAGCTCCTGCCTTCGATCCATTTCATAAAACATCAGATTAGACCTCAGAGGAAGCCTTCCTCTCTAGTTCCAGGTCAATACTTGACCGCTCTTAGCAATGGTGGTGGTTCCCTCTCTCTGCCTATGTCTCTTTATCACTCACTGTTGGTTTCTTCCCTCTCCATTCTCCCTCCAACTATCCCACCATCAAAAAAAGAATCTTTCAAACGTCGGCTTTGTGCAGAGAAAATTTCTTTTCCTTCTATAAGCGTCTTGCATGCTTGCAAATACAGGCATTTCTGGGCACTATGAGCCCAAAGCCCATACTTGGAGTGACACCACTGTTTAAGTGGCATTTGTTCATTTGCTTCACTTACTTTGTAGTTGTTGTTTTTTTTTTCTTCATAATAATCATTTGTAATGAACATTGCCTGATTCCAATCATTGTCGCCTGATTGATCAGAGTGGACCTAATATGTGTGGGGGTTAGGGCTGTCACTTTTTATTCCAAATTCAAACTTTCCTTCAAACATGGGAAAAAATTAGATATTCGTACTGTATTGCAAGCAAAGCCGTGCTGATTGGACAATCACATCGCCGAAGCGTCTGACAAGTGTTCTACACCATCGATGGCAAAATTACCAACAGCGATGTGGTGGTTTGAGGACTCACCTGCTAGCCCACCCAAGTGCTATGTGGGTTGCGTTCAAACTTATTTTGTGTGTTAGTCCGAATTTCTTCGAACTTGACTTTTTGAAAAGTGACAGCCCTGTAGGTGTGTGTGTCTGTAGCTGCATGTTTGCTTGCTTGAGACCATGGTGAGTGGTAGGGTGTGTTCATTTGACACAGTGCTATAATAAGCCCTCAGTGTGATACCCTACCTAGCAAGTTATTTATACACTTCTCAGATGTGTAAGAATGTTTCTAACTAACGTGGTTATCAGGTTAGCTGGGCTAAACCTTAACGCACTGGTGAAGCCTTTTCCAAAGATTTGTTGGCAAGAGCAATAAAAAGAGCTGATACTTAGATTAGGTTAACTGTGATACATTGTATGATGATTGGTAAACGTGCTCCAGCTGCTGTCACAATTGGATTGACAATTTCTGGCTTTGCAGATGCTATTGTGCCGTACAGGAGTTCTGCATACATGTAGGCATTTACAGGATTTACACTTCCTGCTGGAGGTGGAGCAGCAGCTCTCACAAAGTTCCTACATCTGAAATGGCTTCAACGTATGTATTGCCACTTGACACGTTTGTCGAAGGCAACAGTGGTATTTTAGTCATTTTGTGGCTATCGAAGCCATTTCATGAGGTTGACAAATATATCACACAGTCTGAAGCACTGACCTGTAGGACAGTAAAGTCATATACAGAGGAGGGTTTCTTAAGCACAAGCCAGTGGGTTAACACACACACAAGAAAAAACAAGGCACTAGTCAGCAGCAGACTGAACATAAAAAGACAGCCACCGCCAGAGGAAGTGATGCCGCTCGATGTTCTCGAAGTTTAAAGACTGGGATTGCTGGTTAGCTTTAGCAGGGTGGCAAGAAACCATGATGCAGCCACTCATGCACATAATGGGGTCTTTTCTCTCTGACCTCATCCCACCACTCTCTACTTCCTCCTCCTCATTTGCCCTCCTGTCTGTTGATCCATTTTTCTTCCAGCTGCCTCTCTCCATTTATCTCCCCTCCCCGTCTTCCCTCCATCTGTTTTCTGATTCTCCATCTTCTTCCTATCTATTTCCATCCCTTTTGCTTCCAAAACCTTATTTTGTGCTCATCCATCCATCCTCGCCTCCATCCCACCGCTCGTTTCCCATCTAGCTGACTGACAGGCAGGTTCATACACCCTCAAGGAGGCCACATAAACCCCTTGTGGATGGGTGAGAGGTCTAAGAGGGTTGATGTCCCCAGGGTGTGCAAGAGTGAGTGCGTACCAGCAGTGTGACAGTGCTCAGCGACGTGAACTGAGGCTTGTGCAGGTACCAGCAGTCTTTCCCCAGGGTTGCTAATCTAGTCACACCACTGTGTGTGTGTGTGTGTGTACGTACAGTGCAGTCAGAAAGTATTAGGACAGCGACACATTTTCTGTTGTGTTAGCTCCAGCACATTTGAAATGAAATGAAAGTGCTGACTCTCAACTTTAATTTGAGAATGTTTACTTCCATGCATGTGGTTTCTTCCCTGGTCTGACATGTACTGCAGCTATCTCCACCTCTTAATTGTTTGTCTGGTTAGTTAGTCCCTCAGCAATTAAAGCATGTGTCCGGGTGGCTTGACCATCGGTGACTGACTTGGCCAGTGAGGAATATCCCACTGTTTGGCCGTTGAAAACGTCTCGGTTGCCTTGTCTGTACGTCTGAGATACAAACAAGGCAGTTCTATTGTCCTAAAGCTGTGGAACTGTGTATACAAAGGGCTATGAATAATACACTGCTCTCCCAATATGGATGCAGACACCCACATTAACCTCTTAGTCATTGGTTCACTTCAATTCCAGTGTGCTGGTGGAGAGCCAAAACACTATGAAAACATTTCACTGTACACAGCAGTGTGCACATCCTGCGTGTGTGTTTGTGTAGCACTCTGAAAGACTGAACTTGCTTTAGTTGTCTGTCATTTTATCTGCATGCATAAATATGCAACAAGATAATATGCGAAAGGCTTGAACCTACATGTTACGTCTTGATAATATACATCCCAACCTAAAAGGATGGATTCAATGTACACCGCCTGTTATTATTTTAGCTACATCCACATATAGCAGGCTTCACAAGTGCTACTTTCATATAGTATTTGATAGGTTTTTGCTGCAGTATGTGGATGCATGGCATTCAAAGAAAGAACAAAAGCAAGGCAACTAAAGGCAATTCTTACCACGTGAGATGTCTAGTTTGATTGTATGTTGGAGGCTTGATTTATACCTTAAAGGCAGTAAGTGCTTGCAGCCCCTCACCTAAACTGTCCACTCTTAAATCCAACCACTAAAAGTAGTTAAAATGTCCAAATCTGGGTTTACACCAACAATTATTCACCTTTAATAACGTTTTACTTATTCAACACTGCCTCTTATCTGTCTTATCTTACAGCCTCTTCCTCATTCATAGGGGCTTGTGATTGGTCAACAAATAAGCATTTGCCAGGTATAAGAAGTTAACAACTCTGCAGTGTACGGTTTCTGTCTCTGTAAAGTGTCACTGAGCAGATCAAATCTTAAATGGTGATAATAAAATGCATGTTTTTGAAATGACTCTACTTTACACTGACCACTGGTTTGTCCTCAAAAGAAAATGTATGTGATTCTCAACAATTTTGCTCAGTTTTGTGTACATTGCTCCTCAATAACCTGCCTGCATATGTGCAATATACATGCAAAATAACCTTATTTAATAGTTTGAGGTTGAGATTCTTGTTTTAGAAGCAGAATCATGAAGCCTGAACTGATATGCTGCATTTAACTCAGCATTTTGGTGTCATCACAACGCTTTAGGCTTTTAGGTTTCTAGCACCACTAATCCCTGGGTTTTTGCATAATCATAGGCCTACAGGAAGTCTTGCTTGAGTCATTTGTGAATGTTGAACAGATTTTTATAAATTCCACTGCTGTAAAGAGGCCCGTTGGACTGGAACCCTCGGAGTCCATCCCATTACATTTCTCCATATACCTTGAGATGTTTGGCCTTTTATGGAGCCTTTTAATGGGACCACTGCCCAGGCATTTTGTTCCGTCATGGCTTATAAACATGCGAGCCTGTACAGTGGGAGCAGGCATTTACTGCACTGGCATGGCGCTCAAAATTTGAGAAAGGAACAGCTTTGGTAATATAAGAGAAATAATCCTCACCATCAGTTAAACTATTCAAACTGAACTGGAACTGAACTGAAGGAGCAAAGAGCCATTCAAAGCCATTTTGCTCTCCATTTCCCCTCAGTGGTATGAATGTACACACTGCCATGTTAATCTCTCTCTCTCTCTCTCTCTCTCTCTCGCTCTCTCTCTCTCTCTTTCTCTCTCTCTCTCTCTCTCTCTCTCTCTCTCTCTCTCTCTCTTTCTCTCCTCTCTCTCCTCTCTCTCTCTCTCTCTCTCTCTTTCTCTCTCTCTCTCTCTCTCTCTCTCTCTCTCTCTCTCTCTCTCTCTCTCTCTCTCTCTCTCTCTCTCTCCACTTTGACTCTGCTCTCATTCTTTATTCTTCAAGCGCTGAAAAGTTCAGCTGCCTTCCACGAACACAGACGGAGCTTGGAACGAGCACGGGTGAGTACGCCATCCTCGAGTCAGTCACTGGAGTCAAAACTGGCCCGTTCCAAGCAGACATTCAGTCTCTCTGTAGGCTTTGTAACATCTGACGTCATTACAGCAGCTCTTGAATGATCATATAATAAAGAGAGGCTGGAAATGACAAATAAGAGCTGAGATAAGGCCATCTGCACAGAAAATGAATACTCTTATTACATTGTATAATGTGAATCGTCTGCGGTTGCTTGGGGGTACTGTTGTGGAAATTGTCTTCAAACACTTAGCACAATAAGTAATATTAACACATAACATAACACACTAAATAATACACAGGACACTGACGGGTTGAAGGAAAAATATATATAGTATACAACATAGGAGATGGTGTCGTGTGACGGAAGGTGTCTCTTCGATGGAATAATACAGTTCAGTTTTATAGTATTTCTAGAGCAACAAAGCAACACGCAATTGGTTCTTTGCCCAAAGTTAAACAACATTCAACCAATTAACAGAAGCCACGAAGAAGGCATGATCTTGTCCGTATGCTGATGTAATCTAATCTAGACACATCAGCAAAGACCCCTAGTCACACTTTAACATATACTTTAACACAACGTGTACACACAGCTCTGTGTAGAGGCCTCAGCTTACAGACAGTGAAGGGGCATGAACTGAGAGATACAAAAGCACAAAATGAATAAACGCTAAACTAATGATTCACGCTATTTTACTTTCACAGCTCAACTAAAATAACAGAAATTCTGATTTGTAAACAAAGAATACATCCTACTATTACATCAGCTGTAACACCTGAACACCGTGTGTTGAGAGTGTATGAAAACTAGTTAGCAAGTAAGCCGAACAGTTAGCTAAAAGTAATGGATAAATGTTTTAATTAAATGGATAAAGTTATGGATAAATAGTTGAAATTGTACAGTAAATGAAATAGCTGAATAAATAGTGAAATAGCTAAAAGAAAAGGATAAGTTAAATTATTGAAATTGTTAGCTAAAACTAATGGATAAATGGTCATTATAAATATTAATTATTAATTAATTATAAATGAATAGATAGCTAAAATGAATGGATAAACACAAACCTTTGAAAGTTAGCTAAAAATCATGAATAAATTGAAATAAATGAAGGCGTATTTGAGTTCATCTGACGGGGCTGTGGGGTGGTATGTCATGGTGCAGGTGATGGCGACTGCAAGACAAAAGCTAGGTATGAACTTAAGAGGTTATGGGCAGATGAAATGTTAGTGAGAGAATGAGTTATGGAGAAATGATGAGCATGTGATATAAATCCAAAAATGAGTGATTGTCTCAAATTTTCTCTCTCTTTCTCCAGACTGAGGACTATCTCAAGAGGAAGATCAGGAGTCGACCGGAGCGATCTGAGCTGATCAGGATGCACATCCTGGAGGGTGAGTGCCACGTACAGCCTCCTGTCTGACGGAGGCTAGGCAGGTCTGACAAATAACTTCTAAGGATCCTGGCACACTGGCACAAACTTTACACCGTCTGGTTTCTGCGTGCTTCCAGCGACCTCAGCAGAGCCGTCACTTCAGGCCAAGCAGCTGCAGCTGAAGAGAGCTCGCCTTGCCGATGATTTGAACGACAAGATCTCCCACCGCCCGGGGCCCATGGAGCTGATCCACAAAAACATCCTACCTGTTCACAACAGCATTAAACAGGCCATCATAGGTGAGCCAGGCCAGGTTTCACATGGACTCCGCTTGTCATTTACACTCCCACAGGGTGTCTAAAGGGCTTCAGGCTCCATTTGTTTTTGATACAACAGGTCATCAGATAAACGTGTTAACCTGCATTGTAGGAGTTCTATTCATGCTTTTTTTCAGTCCACACATATTTATTTTTGTTCTTTTCCTTCTCTTGTAAGAGGCCTCTTATTAAATAAAAGAAATAGGGTTAAACTAAACTAAATAAGTACTATAAACCTGCCATTAATCCACATTTTTGCTGTTGACATTGAATCTAATGAGGTCACACAGTGCTGGAAGAAGAGTGAATGTTGGACTCAATTTCGTCAGGTGGCCAAAAAACATGACCTATATTGAATACTAATGTTGCCCTGTATAGAGTGCGTAACACATGTTACCTCACATGTTAGCTATAACAACTTTACAGTAGCTCTACACGTGTCAGCTCGTTTTGTTGTTTTCCAAGAAATACTGAATACACCTTTTAAATAAACTATGCCCTGCGTATATGTGGAGGAGTGAGGCGTAATATAAATTTAAAAGTGTGATATATCACAACACACCCACACTTTGAAGCTCCTGACAGGATGTCCCCTCTGGCCCTCCTCCTCCAGCTATCATAAACATACTGATGCTCCCTGTCAGATGCCTCAGCTGTGCTCGCCACACACACACGCACACACATACGCACCCACACAGATGCCTGGCGACACACACTTGAAACAGAGGCACACATGCACATTCACATCCAATATGTACACAAGAACCACGTCACACACACAGACTCCCCCACCTGAGTATTCATGCTTCAAACAGCCACTGCTGTGTGTGTAGACACATTAACTAGGATATAGTAAATCATGCATGTCCTTGCGTCCCTGCTTGACAGACAGGAAGTGAAGACATCTCTCCCTTCTCTGCTTTAAATGGCCACAGTGTCTGTTAATAAAACCCATTATCTTTCATTAGGAGATGTACTAATTGAAGAGTTAGGGCTCTTAATGAATGCATGTGATTTCACTCAGTTGCAATTTGGGCATTGTGACAGATATAATGACCCCAATTTCACTCTTTTCCATTACAACATCAACAATAAAAGAAACAAAGGAGCGGCGCTGTCTAACTTTTATTCCAGTGCCGGTGCTGACAGATATTAGACGATGAGATCAGAGACAGTGGGTCCAGCTGCCTGATTGATGTGTGGAGGGAGGAATGCTGAGATTCAATAACGTACAGTGTCTGTGGATTATCCATCTCTGTCACTGCCGCACAATAAACACAATTGCATTGCCGCCACTTACTGTAGGAGCTGTGGGAACACAAGAGTTACACAGAGTTGACATGCAAGGATACAAACACACAGAGAGAGCACGACGCACAGACACACACTGGCACAGCGCAGCGGTAGGGAAGTCATCACATTATTGGATCAGAGGGTATTAAATCAGCCCCATGTTGTCTTTTCATCATCGCCTGCTGATGGTGAATTAATGACCAGCGGTTTATTTTACATAGCTGTCTGCTCCAGCCCACAGCAGCTCCTGTAATTAAATAACACACATCCACCAGCACAAGAAACGTCTCTATCCTAGTCCAGGGGATCTACGCAGGTAACTTTATTCTTTAAATCCCTGTAAAGACTCAAAAGTCTGCATAATAATGAAATGATTATATGATATCCCTGAGGGGAAAATTAGCAGGAGGACCACGGCTTGGATTCATTCCTGTGCTGGAGGACGTCTCAACCCGATGTGGAGACATTGGTCCTTTGGTTGACAAGTTTTTATGCAGCTGGTTTTTACATACTTTCCCTGATTTATGTGCCCATTTGTATATTATTCAGCTACGTTTATTTGTTGCCTGGAAAACATTTTGTAAGGAAAATATCATTAGTTGCACAGAAGGCTGGCGTAAACAGAAGGAGCCTCCACATAAACAGTTAATGCATTCGTAGCATAAATTACGCAACTGATCCTCCAAATTTCTCAGCCTAACGTCATTCCTTAGAGAGATGCCATCTGTCACATAAAAACCGGCATGAATGAGGTGGCCGGCCTTATTTGGCTGCAGTGAAAGTGAGCATAGATGAATGAAAACTACCACTGGGGTACAACTTGACTGGTCCTGGCCACATCATACACAAAAGAAGCATTTGTTTAAGAGAAGATGTCATCTAAAACTGGCTTTTATGGGCACGATGTGACAACTGTTTCGGTTACTCTGCAGCAGCCATCACATAAGTGAAGAAGCACCGGTGATCATTTTGGCTGATGCTCACAGGGTGTTAGTGAGTTCATTGGCACAGTGCAGTATGTTTGGATGGTAGGGAGGAATCCACCGGCTCAACACCTGTAAACGCAGGTGTTAAAAGCTTGCTGCGTGGCCTGTCATCGTAGGGATGTACACAAGCAAGACAGGCACACACACTAAGTAAGGAGGGAGATACAGTCGCTTGTTCTGTGTCATTGGAAAAAAAACAAGTGCTCTTTTTGAAGTTGCATTCATTTTCATCTCCCTAGATATCAATCCTTTCCCCTCTCCTTCCTCCTCTTCCTCTCAGAGACGCAGTTTCCAAAGGCTTCGGGTGATAACTCGTCATGTGATGAGGACAGCAGTTACAGTCTGTCCCCAGAACAGCCGGTAAGCCAGGAGTCTCCTCTGGGCCTGCTACCTCTGCCCTCTCCACCAGAGACACTGGCTGGGAGCAGCGTCCCATCTCCTACACAGGTAGGATCTCTCTGGAGAGAGGCTGACACAGTGAGACCTAACATGTTGCGTGTCGTGGATGCAATTTCTTATAACTTATCGGCTGATATATACACCAATACCGATATATCTGCAATAAGCTGATATCGGGCGATATATTGGCCTGGCTGATTTATTGGTCCAGCTAATAAGGCTCTAGTAAGGCTATGGTGTAGCCATAAAGTGTGTTTTCATTTTAATCATTCAGGTCCCTCCTTCTGCTCCTCCTCTCCCACCAATCTCTGGATCCCCCCCCTCTCTGAAGCTGACCAATGGGACGGCAGCACCATTTGCCCAGAGGACAGGTGCGACCATACAGATCAAGGTAAGTGACATGTGTCAAGGCAAAGCGTTTTATAATGTGTGAAAGAAAACGTGTGACTGTGCTCATGTTTGCTAGTGTTTTCACAGTTGGTGCTCTGATTTAAAGCTGCTTGAATCAATATTTTTGTATTAACAATGGATCAAATGTGTGTAATGAGACAGGGGTCACTTGTAGTGATGAACAGGACCTTAAATATGAGCATCCGATATGGAACATGGACAGAAAATTATCACCCGTCTCTGCAGTTCCTCTCAGCTCTACAGACCGTTGTAGCGTCTTTCAGCTCATTGTTTTGGTTTTACGCCCAACCTGTTTCCAAAAGCAGGAGGCAGCTGTTTTCTGCAATAAATCTCCTTAAACCCACTTTATGCTACCTGATAAACACCAAACAGTAGACAGACAAAGTTAGAGACCACCTGGTGAACATAGTGGAACAGATATTTCTCTCAGGAGTCGGTAGAGACCAAAACAGAGCTGCACGCATTGTGAAAGAATGAATGCAGGTTTAACGTTCCTTGTTATTCTGACATCAAATTAAAAATGAGGTATATTTTTGTATAAAAGTTTACAGTATACACTTACCAGCATCCCTCCTCTTTCTTTCAGTCCCAGTCTAAACCAAACTCTGACCGCTCCGCCCAGAGACACAAGAAACCTAAGGACAACAAGCCAAAGGTAGATTTTTGTTTCTGTTTTTAGACTTGCAGACAATACTGTTGCCAATACTAGAAGAGGTAGGAAATATTAATGCGATATTTCAATGAACCAGTACATGTAAACCCAAGAGGAAACAAATTAGTCACAGAAGCAGCAATATGGTTCTAAAACGATAATTTGTTATACTGTTACTGTGTGTTGCCCTCTAGATTAAAAAGTTAAAGTACCATCAGTACATCCCTCCTGACCAGAAGGGAGATAAAGAGCCTCCTCCCCATCTGGACTCATCTTATGCCAAAATCCTCCACCAGCAGCAGCTCTTCTTGCAGCTCCAGATCCTCAGTCAGCAGCAGCAGCACTACAACTACCACACCATCCTGCCTGCACCACCCAAGTACGTTTGTTTTTTGTGGATGGTCAAGCTTGTAGCGTATAGTAACACTTAGGGAAAAGAGGTGTTTTGTTGCCCGGGATAGAGGAAGTTTGTCTGGGAGCATGTATCAAGCATCCATGATCTAAAGCAACCAGATTGTCAAAGGAGTCGGGTAATGTTTGCCTCATCTGGAGGGAATTTTGTTGGGAACGTGTGTCAGAATTCAAGGTTTACTTGTATTTAATTGTCTAAAGACTGTAGCGATCACTATCCTTTCCCTCCCTCCCCTCCCTTTCTCTCCAACAGACCTCAGACGGATCAGCAGCCATCTTCCTCCTGCCCCTCCAAATCCGTGACCACCTCCTCCCCACCTCAACCTGTCGCTGCCCCTTCAACAGCCCCCTCTAACCAGGGCAGTCACAGCCGCCAGAGCTCTGCTCCTTTAGGGGGGACAAAACCAGCGTCTCTACCTCCAAACTTGGATGAAATGAAGGTTAGCTGCACAGCAACATACAAATCCAAAAGAATGCTGCATTGTTAGTTCATGATCACATATCTTGAGCAGCACTGGTGATGGTTGGACACCTCACCGATATTATAATACATTTTCAGTCTAGAATCAGTACAGTGAAGACCAACAGCTCTCTGTAGTCTACAGGCTGTGAGTCGATGGAGTAAGTGGTGGATAGAAGTTGACATATGTAAAAGATTCTCTGTTAACAAAAGTTTGTCACCGAAAAGTGGCTTGCCAACTCAGAGCTGACAAAGAAAGGGACGGTGATGGATTACTCTGTCTTTTTTGTTCTCTCTCTTCTTTTTCCTTTGATCATTTTCAATGGCCCTCTGATATTTATCCTAATCTCTTCGCTTTCCCTCTATCTTCTCCGTCAATCTGAATTTCTCTTTTACTCCGTCTTCTGTCAGGTCGCGGAACTGAAGTCCGAGTTGAAGCTGCGTAGCTTGCCAGTCTCCGGCACCAAAAACGACCTCATCGAGAGGCTGAGGACCTACCAGGAGCTGAACGGAGGCGGTGACACTACCTCCTCTCCAACAGCAGGGGGTACCACAGGGCCAGGGGCTGAAGGAGCAGGAAAATCCTCCAAGACTGCTGCAACCACCACCACCAACAACAACAACAACAACAACACATCACAGCAACAGCAACAGTTTCAGTTTCGGTGCCATCAGACATCCTCTCTGACCGGTCAGTCACAAACAGAAAATGTACCTGTACTACCTCTAAGGTGGGGTTAATTGTGAAATCAATCACCACACCTCACAGAACTATGTATTCAAGTGTTAAAAGACAAGGACGAAGTAGCAAACAGTGTAGACGATGTGTTATCTATGTACTCCCTGCTTAATGTCATATCACCCTTTCTTTACCTCTGTATAGCTGATGCAGGCAGCAGCGCCACCCCAGCTGCAGCCGCTCCTCAGCAGCTCATGTCCCCCACAACCGCCTTGCTCACCCCCTCCAACCGCTCGCCGGGAGCCAGGAGCCCAGAAGATACCAGCTTTAACAGTGACCCCCTGGGGGAAATGGTCTGAATTTTGTTTTTGTTGTTTTTGTTGTTTTTGTGATATGATTTAATCTTAGATAACCCCAGAGATGTTTTGAAACCTGCCGTTCATCTTACTTCCTTAACTTACAGCTAATATCAGATCTTACATGTTGAATGAGCATCATGATAAAACCATAACATAAAAACTCAACCCTTGTAAAAAAGTTACTTAACTGTACTAAATTTTAGCGTACCGAGTATACTTCCATGTGCACTAATGATTAATGTACTGTACTTAGTGTATTTACAATATATATAATTAGTACAACTTGATATATTCTTAACTACATTACGAGACACCATTAAGTTTTAATTAAGTGTATTTAAGTATATTTTGTTTACCATGGAATTAATAATAATATACATTTAATATGATGCAAATACTTGTTTAATATACTTTTTTGTTCAGTATACCTTAATATAGTAAATGTAAACATCATTCCTGAAATAGTAATTTAATTAAATTTTGTTTGTATTTCAAGAATGTCTGTATTAAGTAGGAAGGTGTATTTAAATCCAATTAATTATAACTTAATGGTGTCCCAAAATAGCACAGTCAAGTCCACTTAAGTGTAGTGAAGTATATTTTAAGATTTTTGTATATCATTATTACACTAAGTATGTTAAATCAGGATGTCAAAAATAGCACAAGTACCGAAATGATAGCGCACTTTAGAGTACAATCAAAACATATGTTAGTCGGTGGCTGTAGACTCTGAGTCTTGTTCACATACTGAGAAATGTGATTTTAGTAGTTTCAAGCTTTTGCACTTTTGTTCATTTCATTTCAGGGTTTGTTAAACTATTTTTATTTTCTCTCTTTCTGTGTAGATGAGTTCCCCTCTCACCCAGCTGAGCCTTCAGCCACGTTCAGCTGCTCAGCTTCCAACGAACATTAAAGAAGAGCCGAAGTGCTCCACGCCCGCGCCCTGTCAGTTCTCTTTAAAGCCAGCCTCTCTGCAGAAACATTGCCCGGTCTCGTCGACTGCCCCCGCCACTACAACCACCGCTCCAGTAGTGACTATGGACAAAGACAAGATGCTGCAGGAGAAGGACAAGCAGATCGAGGAGCTGACCCGGATGCTGAGGCAGAAACAGCGGCTGGTGGAGGTGCTGAAGATGCAGTTGGAGCATGGGAAGAACGGAGGACGAGTTCCAGAGCCGCTGGTTCTGGTGAGAGTTAAACAAGAACCTCCTGATAAGCCCGGCGTCCCTCTCTCATTTGGCCATCCACCATTCCCCCCTCCGCCGTCATCCGTTTCATGTGAGATGGATGTTGCCAAGGTAACTGTCAAACAGGAAGCCATCGAGGCAGAGGAAGTTGTGTCTGAGACAACTATGCAATTACCAGACACTCGTGGATTACCGCAGTCTTCGACCCAAACTCAGGAGGCAGAGCAGATGAGCACACAGACAAAACAACAACAACAACAACAACAACATGTGTGTCTCCAGCAAACCACTCTGCAGTTGGCCCAGCAACAGGTCATACAGAAACTTCTGCTGCAGCAACAGCACAACATTCAGACGCAGCAGCAGAAAATTCAGAACCGCGGTCTGACGCTGGAGACTCAGCAGAACCTGCAGAAACTTTCTCAGCAGAGAAAGAAGAAGTCTCACAAGCAGCAGCTCAAACAGCAGCAGCAGCAGCAGCAACTGTTGCAGTCACAAGAGCAGCATCAGCAGTCAAAACAGCATCAGCAGCAGATGCACCTGAAGCAACAGATTCTACTGAAGCAACAGAAGTCGTTTTTACAGCAGCAAAATAAGCAGCAGCAGCAGACTAAACAGCTGCAACAAATCCAGATACAGACCAAGATACACCTGAAGCAACAACAGGTGCTAATACAGCAGAAACAACAGGCGCAACAGCAGTCACCACAGGTCAGAGCCGGGCTTTATAATATCATTTACAGTGCATAGACTTTGGTGTCAGATTTCCTCTTTATGCCCGTAAAGTTCTGTGGTTAAGGTTGCTCCTGATTTAAGATTATATAGAATATGACTGAATTTGTTGAATCACAAGAGGAGCTGAATTTTTGGAATATGAAATAAAATGCACACAAATCAAGATTCTTCCTCTAAACGTTGTTGTCGGTTTTGTACAGGTGTCTCAGTCGCACCTCAACCAGCAGTCCAGCTCAGCCCCCTCTTTCCCACTGGACCTCCTTAAGAGTAACTCCACCCCGACTCTGGTCACCGACAGCAACGGTAACCACTTCCTGATTGCACTGACCAATCACATAACTGAGAACCAAAAGAGCGATGCGCCTGAGAACAAAGCAACCAATCACGTCACGCTGCAGGTACGTGACTCAATTGGCTTCTGTCAGAGTGTACATAAACCCACTCACTGTTTTAACCACACCCTCGACCTTGTTCTTGTCTATGGCATAGAAATTGAACATCTAATAGTCTTTCCACAGAATTCTCTTTTATCAGACCATTATTTAATAACTTTTGAATTCCTAATACTGGACTACACGCCATTAGGCAAACATTCCTACACTAGATGTCTGTCTGATGGTGCTGTAGCTAAATTTAAGGAAGTGATTCCATCGGCATTTAATTCAGTTCCATGTCTCAATGTAACAGATGACTCCTATGCTAACTTTAGTCCCTCCCAAATTGATCATCTTGTTGATAGTGCTGCGGGCTCACTACGAATAACACTCGACTCTATCGCCCCTCTAAAAAAGAAGATAATAAAACAGAGGAGGTTAGCTCCATGGTATAACCTGCAAACCCGCAAACCCGCAAATTAAAGCAAACATCGCGAAAACTTGAAAGGAAATGGCGCTCCACCAATCTGGAAGAATCACGTTTAGCCTGGCAAGATAGTCTTAAAATTTATAGGAAGGCCCTCCGTAATGCCAGAGCAGCCTACTACTCATCATTAATAGAGGAAAATAAGAATAACCCCAGGTTTCTGTTCAGCACTGTAGCCAGGCTGACAGAGAGTCACAGCTCTGTTGAGCCATATATTCCTATAGACCTCAGTAGTAACGACTTCATGAGCTTCTTTAATGATAAAATTCTAACTATTAGAGACAAAATTCAGCACCTCTTGCTCTCAGTTGGTACCGACTTATCTTCAAACACAGGAACCTTAGAAACAACTGTAAAACCTGATGTACATTTAGACTTCTTTTCTCCCATCAACCTTTATCAGCTAACTTCCATGATTTCCTCATCTAAGCCATCAACGTGTCTCTTAGACCCCGTCCCAACTAGGCTGCTTAAAGAAGTTTTACCCTTAGTTAGCATTTCTTTACTAGATATGATTAATCTGTCCTTGTTAAAAGGCTATGTGCCACAGTCCTTTAAAGTAGCTGTAATTAAACCTCTTCTTAAAAAGCCCACTCTTGATCCAGGGGTTTTATCTAATTATAGATCTATATCTAACCCTCTTTTTCTCTCTAAGATCCTTGAGAAAGCAGTCGCCAATCAGTTGTGTGACTTTCTACACAACAATAAGCTGTTTGAGGATTTTCAGTCAGGATTTAGAGCATCATAGCACAGAGACAGCACTAGTGAAAGTTACAAATGACCTTCTGATTGCATCTGACAAAGGACTTGTCTCTGTACTTGTCTTATTAGATCTTAGTGCCGCATTTGATACCATTGACCATCACATTCTATTACAGAGACTAGAACATTTAATTGGCATTAAAGGCACCGCACTAAGCTGGTTTAAATCCTATTTATCAGATCGATATCAGTTTGTACATGTTAATGATGAATCCTCTATGCATGCCAAAGTTAGTCACTGAGTTCCACAAGGTTCTGTGCTTGGACCAATTCTGTTCACCTTGTATATGCTTCCTTTGGGCAATATTATTAGGAAGCACTCCATAAATTTTCATTGTTATGCAGATGATACCCAATTATATTTATCGATCAAGCCAGATGAAACTAATCATTTAGCTAAACTTCAAGCATGCCTGAAGGACATAAAAACCTGGATGACCTGCAATTTTCTGATGTTAAACTCAGACAAAACCGAAGTTATTGTACTTGGCCCCGAACACCTTCAAAACACATTATCTAAAGATATAGTTTGTCTAGATGGCATTGCCCTGGCCTCCAGCGACACCGTAAGGAATCTTGGAGTTATCTTTGATCAGGATATGTCCTTTAACTCCCACATAAAACAAACCTCAAGAACTGCCTTTTTCATTTACGTAACATTGCAAAAATCAGGCACATCCTGTCTCAAACAGATGCAGAAAAACTAGTCCATGCATTTGTTACGTCTAGGCTGGACTATTGCAACTCTCTACTATCAGGCTGCCCCAATAAGTCCCTTAAGACTCTCCAGCTGATCCAGAATGCTGCGGCACGTTTACTGACAAGAACCAGGAAAAGAGATCATATCTCTCCAATATTAGCTTCTCTACACTGGCTCCCTGTAAAATCCAGAATAGAATTTAAAATCCTTCTCCTTACCTTCAAAGCCCTAAATGGTCAGGCACCATCATATCTTAAAGAGCTCATAGTACCCTATTACCCCACTAGAGCACTGCAAGCCCCAGAATGCAGGGTTCCTTGTGGTTCCTAGAGTCTCTAAAAGTAGAATGGGAGCCAGAGCTTTTCAGCTATCAAGCTCCTCTCCTGTGGAACCAGATCCCAGTTTGTGTACGGGAGGCGGACAACCTCCTCACATTTAAGAGTAGGCTTAAGACTTTCCTCTTTGATAAAGCTTATAGTAGGGCTGACTCAGGTGAGCCCTCTGAGCCACCCCTTTTTAGTTATGCTGCTATAGGCCTAGACTGCCGGGAGACTTCCTATGATGCACTGAGCTCCTCTCTCCTCCTCTTCCTCTCCCATCTGTACGCCCTCATATCCCATCAATGCTTGTTACTAATTCAACTTCTTCCCGTAGTTGTGTGCTTTCTCTCCCCTTTTTCTCTCCTTCTGTTGCTTTCTGCAGGTGTTTCTGCCTCCGGAGCTGTAGGGTCTGGATCTATGGTTGCGGCCGCCTGCTGCCCCTGTGCTCCTCCTCTGCACCCGCTGCTGCAGCTGCTGATGCTATTATTATTAGTACTGCTGCTGTAATATTGCTCTTAGTATTGTTTCTGTTGGTGTTGACAGCCATGCCATTGCCGCGGCCATTGCGTTACATCTCTGTGTGAAACTGTATTGTGCTGCTGTATGTTCTCTTTCTTCCTGCTCTCTCTCTCCCCATTCAACCCAACCGGTCGAGGCAGATGACCGCCCACCTAGAGCCTGGTTCTGCTCGAGGTTTCTACCTGTTAAAAGGGAGTTTTTCCTTGCCACTGTCGCATAGTGCTTGCTCATGGTGGGGAAGGTTGGGTCTCTGTAAATATAAAGAGTCGGTCTAGACTTGCTCTACTAGAAAAAGTGCCCTGAGATAACTTTGTTATGATATGGCGCTATATAAATAAAACTGAATTGAATTGAATTGAATTGAATGCCATGCCTCCATGCAGCCACCAATCTGGCCTCGTGTCAGAAGAGCAGGGCTAGGTTCAGGAAAAAATACATCATGAACACATACGTGTACCTCAATGGCAGTGGTTCCCAACTCCATCTGTCCCCCCTAAATGGTCCCAAAGGGGTCACCAGATCATTTAAGGGATACAGGCTTTTCTATAATTTTCTTTTTTCTTGTGAAATAATGCATACTTTCACCCCTCCAGGCCCCTAAAGTCTTTTTAATGACACATTTAATGACCAGAGAAGGAAAAATAACTCCTGGGTTGAACTGCTCAAAACACCTTTGCTTCATTTTAAGGGATCACAAGCTAAATGGCTGGAGACATTCTCTATGGCATTTGTAGCATGTTTATTATGGTAGTATCCCATTCTAAATCAGTCCTTCCCTTGTGGCCTCCATGTTTCTTGCTGGTGGGAGAGGAGTGGTGGTGATGCAGGGGAGGAAAAGAGGGGTGCCAAAGCTCTGGGATGAATCTGCTGTGGAAGGATGACACTGGCACTTTCGTTTATGCTAACCAACAAACAGCTGGATGATTTCATTTACCTCTACACACACCTGGCTGAGTTGTACTGTTAACTGATGTCTGAAGACACTATGGAATTGTAGAACTTCCTGTTAATATGATAAATACACTTTGTCAGACTGTACTGCCTGACTTGATAGATCTGACCCAAAGACTGTGAATGAATGGGCTGGAAGCCACACACATATAGACTGTTTCATTTCTACAAAAGACACGTTATCAGGCTAATGACAGATGCATCCATCACATACAAATTCTGCCCATAGTGGCTTTCAGTGTCTGTAAACCATCAGAGGTTGGGTGGTGAACAAGTACAGACGTACTGACTTATAAACTAATTTTGAAATGTTAAGAAAGGAGACAGAATCCAGCAGTTGCAGCTCTCATGTTTTACACATGTCAATACAGAGGCATAATATACATGAAGTCCAATGTCAATAATTCATTACATAAACATCCCACATATGACTGAGCTCTAATGAACTAAGATTTATCTTTTAAAATTGATAAAGCATCTTACTAAATGTGTCTAATTTCAATATGATGTGGAAAATATATTACTTTACTTATAGTGACTCAAACAGCCCCCAATTTATTCCCTACAGAGGCGATGACAATGAAATAAAACAGCTGCACAGATGGGCCAATTATTCGAATCAAAACAGTTAACTTCATACAGATTAGATCCCTCTTAGTGCAATGCAAATAGTCATATGTGTTGAGAAATAGTCAACAGGACAACTGTAAGAGTTCAATACAAAACCTTCTAATGTATGGCAGAACTATGGGCAGGAGTCTTAAAGAAATACAGCAGGATTACATCAATCTGGCAACCACATTTAGCCATTTTTGTTACTTGAACTATTTATCATCACAAGATTAAGCCTAAGGCTACTCAGAGATACAACAAATTTAACAGCAAATCTGACAACGGTACAAAAAAAAAAAAAAATCAAAGAGAAGCTGCACACTGACACTTTCCATTGGGAAATACAAACAGAAACCCAACATTGGTTTTAAAAATATGCAATGAACCAATTAATGTAGATAAAAATACATATGAACTGTATATAAATAATGTCACTGCAAGTCACCTTTTGCAAAGGATAGTTCAAACAAGGATGAGTCTTATATAGTGTATTGAGTAGTGTAACATTTTGACCAAACAGGAACTAAACAGGGTTTGGCCTAACATCTATCAGTCACTTCCACTGTGAAGTTCTGTATAACAGCTAGTGGAGTAAACATGTAGAGAGCCTGCCTTGTTCTGCATACAGGCTGACAATAAACAAGACTTGAAACATCGCTCAAATTGACACTTTCAAAATAAAAGTCTCTGCTTACCCACTTGAAGTACAGAGAAGTGCAGTAAATTGTGGTGGGATCTTTCTTTTTACTTAGTGTGTATTCTTTTTGCCATCAACAGTTAGACGCAAGAACATCTGTGTGTTGAAATGGCAAGATCCATGTGCTTATGAAGTATATTTGAGTGTGTGTGGCAGTAGATTAGAACACTGATGGGGAATTGGCATGGCTGTTAATTTAATCATTAGATGGTCTGGTGCCTCAGAGGCAGAGTTGAGAAAAGGAGACAGCATTCAATAAACACATGCCTTAGTCCAATTATACAACAGGGCTATGGTATCAGCTTCTGCTTTAAGTGGAGGAAAAGGAGCATTTAAAATGATGGAAGAAGAGCAGGCCCTTACTGGCTCAAGAGAGAACCCCAGGTGTGCATTTGCTCCCACCTAAAACATTTTGTTTCTGGATGACATTTCTTATGGCAACTTGCTTTTACTGGATGTGAGGGCTGTTTGATTTCAACTTCTGTTAATCCCTTGGCTTTTCCCTGGCTGAGGACCAGTACAGATTCTGTGTTCTTACATCACAATTTCATCACTATGTGGTTCCCTGAAGGGCAGACATCAAGGGAGGACAATGTGCTAATGTGGAAGCAAATGCACTGCAGGCCTGCTGTTCTGAAGACCAAATACATACATTTTTAGGTTTTAACTCGGGCTACATTCACAGTAGCTCTTATTGTAATGTGAGTGTAAGCATATTAGTTTGTATTTGCACTTAGTGTTTTCAAGGCACACAGGAATTGGGAGTTGATGACAGATTTTGAAAAAAAATTAAAATAAAATAAAAAATAAAAGAACAGTGTTGCTCAGTCATTGGGGACTGGGTTAACTTGAGCTAAAGACCCGTAACTGAAAAATAACTCTCACAAGTGTTGGGAGGTATAGGGGGGTATTTAGGACAATTTCCTTCCTTTTGTTTCCATTTCTGCAGGTTAACATCAGAGGCCAGTGTTAGGCACAAAGCATTTCTGCTGTGGGTACAGAGCTATCTATGCTTGAGGACCCTCAGTGATGTGGCTAGGGCCCAGGGGCCCCTCCTTCTTCCATGGTGGCTGGTGGGTTGGGATCCTTATGGAAAGGGGTCTCCTTGTAAATGAACCAGACGTTACCTGCCCACAGGATCAAGTTCAAAAAACCAAAAATCTGTACGAAGACAGGAAAACAGATGAGATGATAAGTGACAAATATAATGTTTACTGTATACTTTTTTGATTTTAGCCAACAATCAACGATGTAACGGTACAAAGCAAAGGTGTATAACTAACAACTGCTTTCTACTAGCCAAGCGTGATACAAGGCAGGGGCGGCCAACTAGCTAACAGTAACCTAAGCTAAGGTTAGTCGGCTAGCAACTTAGCTACACTGCATGGATCTGGCCTTGCTTCATAACGTTAGCTTAAAGTAATTTGCAAACAGCAAGCTAGTTATCATGGAGCCAATGGTCCAGATAAAATACAGAAACATTACTGATAGTAACGTTATTCTAAATATGATTATAAATCCCGTTCTCGTGTACGTCACGTCCAATAATGGGACGATGGCCAGGATGCTCACTAGCACCTTCGGAGCTTACAGTGTTCAGTTTTTGTTGACAAAGTGTTTAAGTGGTGCTAATTTAACTGGTAATTTGTGAGGTTAGTTTGTGGTGGAGTCATACACTGCTCAACACCACCACTTCTGGCAACACTATAAAACACACTATAGTGTTTTGTAGTAAACACACTGAAATTTGAGTATTGGTGACTTTAAAGTAAGGCTTAAACATAGGTTTTACCTGTACATCACCACATACATTATTGTCAATAAATGTAGATACTAGGACATAAAAATGTGAACAATTATTGCATTTACACATTTATTTGGACTCAAATAGTGCATCCAAAAATGGAACATAAAAAATGCTTCTGCAAGAGTAAATTTTCATTTTACAAAGTGCATTAAAATGTTATTATACATAGTTAACTCTACACTGCAGCAGCAAATAGTGAAGCAATCCCAGCAATGGAAGGGAATGTCCATTTTATTTTGAACACCAGATGGCACTGGCTGTACTGTGCCACTAGAGCGCTCATATACAACAATAATCTACTATCAGCCACCCTCCAGCAGTAGGTGGAATACCGTGTTGAACATGGAAAAAGTAGTGGTACAGAGGTTGGTAGTAGGTGCTAATCTGTTACAAAATGCAAATTGTAACAAGTTTACAACTGTGATCCTCCTGAAAACAGTGTACAGCTGGTGAAAGCTGTCAGTATGGAGCATGTTGGCTGAAAGGTGGACATCAGCAAAGTTTGTTCACAGGGGCAGTTACAGCATTTGATTATCAGCTCAAAATGCTGACTGCTAAAAAATAGTGTTTAGACAGATGTGGTGTATACTCTCGAGTATGGGTGAGGTACAATTATTTATGAAGCATCCTACACACACCATTGGCAAAGAACAGAAGTTCTCCTATTAGAAAAAATGACTATGTAAAATAACAATAAAATGAAATTAATGATGTCCTTTATACTTCTTTCAGCTGTTATGAAAGTAACATCACTTTCAGGTTTACGTAAAGCTCCATATGCAGAGGTAAAGGCAAAAATATATTCTTCCCTAAATTGAAACAATTACCTATAAACAACTGTAAATGTCATCTGCTAGTTAGCCTGTATTTTGTATTCATGGTAACTCTGTAGGCCTAGAAAATAATGTGAATGTGACCTGGTTACAAAAATAAGTTAGGTGGTGTTTTGGTTGTGTCTTTGGATAAATGATGTTGTGGCCAAATAGTTTGCATGCACATTCTGCATAAACAATGATGAACTATGATTGATGATATTGTGTGATACAACACAGTCTAAAGCAAGAAAACTACCAATTTGCATAATATTTTAAATAAAATTATTGAATATGCATAGTTTTGTGGCTTTGAGGTGCAATGAACAACGTTTTAAAGGAACAGGGAGGTAAATAAAAGCTCAGTTTCCTTGTTTAGAACAGTTGTGTAGATGGAGTGATTATATCTAGGACAAAACTGGTCCCTCAATATGTGAAGCTGATCAATATATTTGAAGATCTTGTTGTTATTTACAATCAAAGGTTCTACTGGAATACACAAGCATGTGTGTCCTTGTTTTCCCCTCCAGCTTTAGGACGTCTCTGCAGCTCTCCTAAATCCTGGAGCAGATAGGATTAGTTTTATAAAAGTTTATTAAAATACTGTTTCCTCTAATAGGACGAACATGGCCACTCTGAGGATGTTGGGTCTCTTAACAGGGAGGTAAAAAGGCCTGCAGCAGCTGCACTACTTTACCATGACTTACCACAGAGGCATTGAGGCGGCCCATGGAAGGAAACCCTCCTGGGTGACAGTAATTGCATAACTCCGCTAGGTGTTCGGGGTTAGTGGCCCATTTGACATCAGTCAGGCCTTTACCCCAGGCTGAGGAGGACACAAGCCACAGGAAGGCAAAGGCAGCGGTCACCACCAGGTCCTGACAAGGAGTACACAGTAAACACTGAGCATGTTTACATACACATTATTATCACATGAGTATTCAGGACTGCCTGACATCAGACAGAATTGTCTCATTACACTACATTTCCATCTTCAGTCTGACATTGCCTCCACTCTAACCGATTTCCGTGGGGGAGGAGGATTCAGTTGTCCCTAATCAATCACTAGAGACCGACGTATCCGCCTGAAGCTAACTTCATTTAAGTCGACACTGATGCTCAGCCATGCCAACATATTGGTTTTGTTGGGGTTTTAAGAGTGGAGTGGAGCGAAGTAACAAACTACAATGTCAGGTGATAAGAGAAGACATGCTGTTCCGATTCCAAAGTACTTGGTACTTTTAATCGATGTAGAACAGCCTCGATAGCAGCGTCTATCTTGTCTATAGCAGTCAGAATTGTTGTTATTACTCCACCTTGGTTTCAGCACATAGCTTGACAACGTTTGACAATGGCGTGGCGCTCACTGGATCGATCACTTATCAACCGAGAAACAGTGTTTCATGTCATGATGCCAGACCAGAGGCAGTCAACTCGGTGGAGTGGGCAGAATCAAAGGTCTGGACCCAGGCAATAATCAGAAGGTTCTTAGTTGCTGTTGTACATAATCCTTACCTACTATATAAAATGAGTATACGCTCATTCCAAGAACAAAAATCCAGTTTTCAAACCTTTAAGAGATCTTATTTGCACTGATGTTTTGGCTACTACTTTCATCCATGTGCATGCAAACAATAATATTTCAAAATTAATCATTTTACAATCGAACTCTATTGGATAATCTTTATATGGTGTGCCGTTTTTGGCTACTTTGCCATCGATCCATTCTCTATACTTTGATATTAATGTTCAAGGTTACTCGGGGAAAATCTGAACATTTTTATAGTTTCCTCTAGAGTCGTTTTTTTATGCACGAGCTCACTGTCACTGTCTTTCTGAATGAATTATGAGATCTCAGTGAAGTGGAGATATGATAAAATGAGATTAGGACCATACCAAAGTGAAGAATGATTATACAATTTAATACAGTACAAGATCTGACTCATTATTCAGGAGGTGGGTGGGTGTTGATGAAGAAATTAACAAAATAGCAGATATTTTCAAAAGCAAAGCACAGATTTTAAACTGATGACTGTTTTAACTTATTTTCCATAAGTAAACCAACACACCATCGAGGTAAAACAGTCTCTGCTTTACCCTAATTCATATGTACTCCACCCCACCCTCTTCCCTACTGTCACCCCATTGAGGCTCTCCCTCAGCAAAGGTCGTTACTAAGCACATAACTAAGAACAGGAGTTACACCCACATAACTTCTATTTACCTCACAACAATATTGTTGTAGTGACAAAAACTAAAAAACACACTTGCCTTCGCTGTGACCCATCTAAAAAAAATTCATTCTGAAAAAGAATACAAATCGGTGGCTGCCTGGAAGGTAGAAAACTCTATTAAGAACAACTCCTATTATAACATCCTCAAAGTGGATTCAAACCTTTTAAGTTTTTAAGGCAGTCTTACCGCTCATCATGTGTTGTCAGCTCAAGTGTTTATGAGCTGTTCTGTGGACAATAGAGCATGGAGAATAAAAAAAAAAAACAACATTCCACAGATTGACAAAATGATGATTCACTGGGGCTCTGTGGCGGAAGACGTGAACCACTGAATGTAAGGGGGGCAGCCCTTGCTGAACTGTTTAAATACTAACAAAATGCACACATTAAGCTAGACTACTGTATTTATTCCTAAACTAGGACCATTCGCTCCGATTTTAAATTAGATGGGAAGAATTCCATTAAAACCCAAGTGGTTCCAAATAACGGCACTAAGATGCCTGATGACGGCCTGTTCACAAATACAGACTCAATGTAGCAGGCTCTCTCTTGCCTCTCATGAGCCTAGCTCGTTCATGTTATATCATATTGAATGTGGAAACTGTGTACTGGGACGATCAGCTTTTCCCTCATTTGTTGGAAGTGCTTATACAGAGCTGAGATAAAGCAAATAGCTCAGCTGCTAACAGCTGTTTCTCAGTTTCCTGCAGGAATCAAGACGAGCGCAATTGGTCTCCAGGTTGTCGCTCCGACACGTTAGAGGAAAGCTGCATAAAGTTGAACCTTTCTCAACTTCTCTACATCGCACTGCAGGGAGACGTTTGAAACAAGCACCAGGATGTTATTTGGAGTTTCCATTCAAAATGAATGGAAGAAGAAATTTTGCCCTTTTCTGTTGTTTTCACATGAAAATGGTGTTATAAAATTTAGACAGCTTAGCACAACACATGCTGTGTCTCAATTCGGATACTTCCATTAGTACACTTCCATGTAGTACACTGTGTACACTATGTACTTAATTGAGTAGTGCGTGAATTTCGACAGAGTAGTGTTGTCAAAATCGAACACTGCTGTTGTGCACTTACTGGAAATGATGATCACAATATTTGACTGCTTCTTCTTCTTTTTAATGGCAAATTGCAACTGGGCGGAGCATTATCGCCAACATTTGAATGCCATTGTCGCCCACCAAAATATCTGCTGGCTTGTTTGCTCACTTCACTTCAATTCATTTTTATTAAAAATTAATAAAAACTAAAAAAAAAATTACTTTGCAACGTGAGCACCATATTTCTACAGGTGACCTCACGATCGTCGCGACAAAAGACATGGGTTGTAAAATCCTCTCATAGTATTATAAAGCGCTGTGCAGTGATTTGGTGTCTGAGAAGCCTTAAAATTCATGGATCTCTAACCCCAACTGGACTTCCTCGATCACGTTTCATGTCTCACTGGTACCGTGACCTTGTTCTAACGCATAGCTGATTTCGGTCTGAATGCTCAAGATGTAAAAAAACAACCCTAACTCTCTTCATACACAGGATTGGTGGCTGTGAAGGGGGTTAGTAAGTATGAAGAAAACATAGCAGACCAGAGGATGTGTACTCACTATGATGGGACCGCGGGTGGTCTGGCGGTAGACGTTCTGGTAGCCCAGATAGAGGATCAGTGTGGCGGTGCAATAAAGGAACCCAAACACACCGACACACACAAAGAACTCTGCCGAGGAGGAGAAGTCACCCTGCAGGAAGGTCACATTGGATGGACTGCTGTTGCATGACGGTACCTCATATGAGTTTGCTGACAACCTGATGGGAGGTGGAGAGAGAGAAGGCACTTTCAACAGTTGCTCTGATGACTCGTTTTTACTCTCTTGTTGCGTGATTTCAGAGAAAACAAGTCCTCACCTGGGTTACGCTTCTATCCAAAGAAAGCAAGAAGAGAAAATATGAAAGGATTAAGCAAGACTTGTAAGATTTTACAAAGACTGTGTGCACGAGTTAAACAGAACCTTCAACTCACCTGCATTGTCGTAGATCAGCTCCATCATAAAGACATTTCACAGGGATTGGGATTTGACATTTTCTTCCAATCATTTCTTAAAATTATTATATTATTACACTACTCTTGAAATGGTGCTGAACAGAGATCTACTGTAAAGTAACATTATAATGCATTTTTTAATTTGATGCTGTCACTGAAGTATTGGCATTATCTGAACTACTGTATTAAGACTTCACCATTTCTCTCTCTCTCCCTCACTGTTTTGACCTCACTCCCTCCATGCATGTCTGATAAAACAGATTCTACACCTGCTTTCCCCAGATGTTACTTTTTTTTGGGTCAATATCTTTATTGAACTTTCTGATATACAAAGTACAAAACAAGCCATGTCACACACTAAAGGAACATAGGTCAAGGTCAGACCAAAGACAGCATCATTATTTTGCACTTCCCTATATGCAGTACTGCATCAGAAACACTGACACAAATACACAGACCAGTACAAACAAATACAAAGATAAACCAACAAATTAAAGAGTAGCAAAAATAAAAAAGAGGGAGAGGCCATGTCACACATCAAAAACAGTGTGTGTTTGATCATTATTCATAATGGAAAGCAGGACTGTTTCTAAATGCAAAGCAAGGTCTTGAAAAGCAATTTAAAATCTGTATTCAACAGGTTTATAGACCTGTAGGTAGCACAATCATCATCAGCCTTCCTCCTGCAAACCTAACAGGCAAAGAGCAGTGCCATGAATGTTCTGTTTCTTCACCTTTGTTTCTGCTAACGGCTCTGATGCTCTCAGCTCCATTCACTCCATTCCTGCAGAATGCTAGCAAAATCAGCTAAACTACTGATAAATTTAATGCTGACACCATTTCCTCTACTGCCGTCCAGTGTGATCACCACTTTGACTAACAGCCCTGTCTTCACTGCCTTTCAGTGGAATTGTATGGTGGTGATATGATCACATCATGGTATCATTTCACAAAACTGTGTTGTCCAAATTCATCATTCCACACAAGCTGTAAAAACAAGAGTGACAGAACTTTTTTTCATAAGTAATAAGACTTGATGATTGAATTTATTTTATATTATTGGAACAACGTTTATTGCGCTGAAAATCATTGGTTCTGCATACATTTGCCACATCATGATCACTATTTGAAAGATATTCGGTCCTATCTGATAGTGGATCTAAATGCATCCGACCAGCAATTACTTTTTGCACGTTACCCGCAAGCATTTAGACCCGCATTCAAATCATTATATTAAGCTTCTGCACTCATCTGACAACATAAACATAGAGATATGTCATTGGAACACCAGTACTGTGTTACAGAATAGAGGTTTAACCTGCTGAAACCTAGTGGAGAAACAATCTGACCTGGATCTGACAAGTTTTTGTCCTGGCATTTCAGTGTGGGTAGCAAACTTTAAGAAAACAATCTGAAAATCCTGTTTAATTTCAAAATGTATTGGTTGTAATGTGGATATGGCTTCAATAAGAGATAGTCCCTCTTGTGTTCTACAGTACCTGAATGGGTAGCCAAACACAGGATTTACATCCTTTACATCCTCGGTTCCTGGGCATTTGACTGTAAAGTGGGATGTCCCAGAGTAACCTCCAGTGGTGGCAAAGGCAAAGATGGTGAAGACCTGCAGGGGCAGAGAAATATGCGAGGGTAAGAGGTTTTAGGTTTGAGGCAAGTTTTTTTGACTGACAGGTGTCTCAAGCTATCAGGCTTTTGGTTTTAAAAAGGATTCAAACCTGATTCTGCTGCTGTAATTCTAAATTAATTTTTAAAAAAATGTCAAAAGTTTGTCCTCATAAATTAAGAAACTTTCGAACTGTCTGCCTTTTAGAATCGGAGGTAAGTCATTTACAGTAAGTCAATATAAAATTGATACCATGAGGCCTTTTCCCTTCCCATAAGTAACAGATGTGATTTTTTTCCACCTTCTGAGCTAACTTCACTATCACTCTCCTCCATGCAGTCGTTACATCCTTTCTCCACACAGGAAACTACCCTCCTTCCCTCCCTCTCAGAGAGCTGAAAGCAAAAATGACAAACCCTTTAACATGAAGCTGACAAACCAAACTTTCATCTTCAAACAATCCAGCTCTTGCAAAACGTCATATTTTCACAGTTTACATGTCAAATGTCATATTCTGCAATTAACTTCTTAGAGAATACAGCATTTGTTTCTAACGGGCTACTGCATGTTCCCAGGTAGGATTAGACAAATATATGCTGGGATGAATATGTTGTCAACATCTGATTAAATGGATACAATATAATTTGATTCTATTTTTACTGATGAATGAATATTATACTGGTAATCTTATGGAGCCTCTTAGAGGATAGGACTAGTGATTTTCTGTATTTTTCTTATCCCATGTGCAGACCCAAACCAACAAAGAATATATATATATATATATATATATATATATATAAAACAAGTATTGTGTGTGTGTCCAAAGCCTGATATAACTTCTTCCTCTGTGCCATAGAGCTCCATTGTTGTCCAAAAACAGGGAGCCTATTGCAGTGGTGTTTTGTCTGGTCTTCCCAAAAAGACCATAGGCAACTGTAGCACATTCAAACCACAGTGGATCCCTTATATCTTTAGGAAACAGTCAGCTGGTAGTACCCTAAGTCAGAACCAAACATGTGCTTTTGACTGACTAATTTTATTATTATTATTTTATTAAGTTTATTTGTCACAACTTCATTTTTATTAAATTTGGGACAATGTATTAAACTGTATTTATTGTCAGTTATTTTTGCTATTTTTTAAATTGATTTTATTTTTCTGTTTATTGAGTTTTTTTCATGTTATTCTAATGCATTCCTTTGCCTTACGTAAAGTACTTGGAATTGTCGCTGTGTTCGAAAAAGAGCTATACAAATAAACTTGCCTTGCTTAATAAAGGTGCTTAAAAGTTGAAAAAAAAAAAGACACAAACACATCAAATAGATGTAACAAAAAAAAGATGACAAATTTAAGATGATTTTGCTCTGGCAGGAACTTTCCTTTGTCTTGTGTGTGTGAGGTGAATGACAAGTATACTGCTGTAAGTGTGACATACTTAAAATGCAGCATTGAGAAGACAACACTATACTTGGGCAAAACAAAGCATAAATAAGATTTTTTTATATATTTTTTCAATATTGGTTAACTGTGAATACTGTGAATGAAACTTTTACTCTGCAAAAACAGTTTTTCATATTGCATAAGAATGAATGTCAGCAAAACGTTCTTCTCAAGGGAGAAAAACAAGCTGAAATCTTCAACTATGCTGACAGAGAGCAGACATCAGCAGGAAGAATGGAAAGCAGAGGGGAACCCAGACCATTTCCTCTAACCTTTAACATGAACTGACTGAACGAACCACACTGACACTCGCGTCATGCTGAACGTTGTTGGCTGTAGTATCTGGACTGGGCTCAGGCCTGAATGATTGGGCAGGCTCGGGCTCAGGCCATAATTTTAGGCCTGTGCAGTACTCTACTGGGCACTGTGTAGAAATTGTGCAATCTACATTGTACAAAAAGATTTATAAGCCTAACCCCTGAAAACAATCCTACTGATACTATACAACCAAGCCCTCCCAAAAACCTTTTACACCCTTGGGTAGCACCAGAGGTCCTTTCTAAGCCAGGAAAAACCTTGTAAAAAAAAAAAAAAGGTACTATATCTGTAAACAGAGTACAACTTGACTTCAGTGTCACTAAAATCCTGACTGCTGCCGTTTCATTGCATTTTTAAAAGGCAAGGACATTACGTGCTAAAATACAGACACAAACTAGGAACAGAGCAGAGTAGGATTTCATACCGCAGCTCTCTGTCATACAGCCAACACTGGCACACATCATAGACATGCCTCTAATATGTGGAAAGTAGGAAGAAAATATGTGAAGTGCCTGGAATACTCATGTTACTCAAGTTACTCAGTTTAGTGCAGTACAGGCCTACAGTGGCTGTAATATATTATAAATGTCCCTATACACTAGGTGAGAACAGTGATCTTGCAGGTTCATTGCTTGTCGCACTTATAATAAAATAATAAAATAATAAAATAAATAAAATCTTGGTTGCAAACTCAGTTTTGAGGTATGCTGGAATGTGTAACCATAGATGCACATTAATGTGGTATCTACATGGGTGTTGGCGTCAGCCAGTGTATTCTGTTTCTTTTCATGCCTTATTCTGATTGGTTGGTTTGTAGATGTGAGTCAGAGCAGCAGTCCCATTGTGAGAATTTGGTCCTAAATTTCTGACAGTCAGAATTTTGACACAGCTCTAAATCAAGCTCTAAATAAATAAAATCGTTGTACACACGTGTGCCAACACGAACTGTTATTTTCAAACTGTTCACGTATTTAGGCCTATGGCCCATTGTACCTTTTCATGAGCCTGATGAAGCACTGAGTGAAACCTGTTGCTCTTACCAGTGTTAATAAAAGATCCATGATCCTATTTTACCAATATTCAAGAGTTAAAAATAAACTTCACTCACTAAATTACTCACTTACTTACTTGACTGATTTTATTTTCCAGCGACCAGACATTGGCCAGGAGTAGGCTGGCTAGTGGAGTAGCCTTAGGTCCAAGAGGTTTGCTTAGCTCTTAGCTCTCTCAGCCCTCAGGCTGGGTGGTCAGAAGATGTTGTGGGCAGTGATCGTCTCACGGTCTGTTGCACTTAATCCAATCCCTGTGCTTCTTTTTCCGATGTTGATGAGCGTTTTTCTGTCATAGGTAGTATGCGCTTCGGTAATAAAGGCGAAAAAATAAGGAATAAAAACAAAATTGTAGCGAGGTTTGAGGGAGCTACCCATCTTGTCAAGGAGTCAATATATCTGTGATGAGCTAAAATTAGCCAAAGAAACAGACTTGTTGCTTGATGACAGTACATTTTTGGTATTATTTAAAGTGTTTTGAAAGTTTCTGATCAGCCACAAGGGTTGGAAAAATATATCAACCCATTGAGGGCATGTAATCCTTCTTAACTTTAACACTAACAAGCAACCATATTGGAGATTCATGGTTTTCATATGACAGTGACGATATGATATGGTCACAAGAAAATGAATAACCACTACAGTACCTAGAAACACTGTGACAAAGGGCACCCCCCTCCACACACACCCTCCCCCTCCCAGGACATCCTTCCTCCAATGAAAAGCTTCCGATTAGGCATGTGATTCTTGCTTCCGTACTTTTTCCTCAAGAATAATGTCCTTTGTTCACTTACACCCACATCTACCAAAACACATTCCCAAATCATCAGGGTCCTTTTCAGCTACATAACTGTTGAATGGGGAAAAGCACAGGGCCAGGCACTGAGGTGCTGCCCAGGCTGCAGTAGGGTAGTAAAGACAGCAAGATAAACAACAGAAACACACACAGAGAAATGGAGTGCAGTATTTAGCAAGCTTCAGGCCCACTGAGGATTTTCAGGAATGGGTTTCATCTTACAGGTGTCAACATTTCTCAGCTTTCATCTCAGCCCTGTTTGACCCACCCAGGCCAATCCGACAGCACCCCAAATAAACCCTCCTGACAGGGCGGGGGTTCCCTGTCCAGAGTCCAGTGGTCCACCCAGCCTCCCACAGACTAACTGAAGCATTACTCACTACCTCTCCAGAACAGGGAGTGGCAAGACAGATAAGAGACAGCAGCAGCCAGTCACGAGGTTCTGACAACAGCAATTTAGAATTTTATACAACAACCTTTATTTGTATATAGCACATCATATGGACATACGGCCATAGTGAACCAAAAACAGACCCAGCAGGTCATGATTACAAAAATAGCCAGACCACCGCCTCCCTTAGCAGCAACCACCCTCCACCTTGACACTGAGAAACTGCCGTTACTGGCTAATGTCTAATGCTAATGTTGTTTACAGGCTGTGGCATACAGACCAGTTTTACATTCAGTAATATCAATTATAAACATGTTCCAAGAGTATTAGAGTAGAGGAGGGAGGCAAACAGTTTCTCCCAGCACTAGACTACTAAGAATGCTTCACCCTGGAAGAATTCTGTCTATTTCAGCCTTGAGACTGAAGCAAACCAACAAAATGAACTTGTTGAACTGCCTGGAGAAATATAGCAAGGTTTAAAAACTCAGAACAACAATGTCTGCAGCTGTGAAAATCAGATTTGAAAGCTCAGTGATTATCATAACAGAGCTAAGATCCTCAAACTCAAAAAGAAGAGCTACCAAACTGACAGCCAATTTTAGACTGTACAGTATCTTACTTAGGCCAAGTTCTTGTATGGCTGCTTGTGTTAGATGGCATTTAACTTCTGAAAAGTTGGCTTCTTTTATCAAATGAAAAAAAGTATTTTGTACAAAAACATGTTTATGTTCATCAAAATAAGGTTTCAATACATAAATTGAAAATAGCGATCAGATGAGATTGTCTGATGAGAAATCGTGTTTTAGCTGGGAAAAAAGACACCATCACCTAAAATAAACAACATGCAAAGAAGAGTTCTAACAAAGCCCCTCACTGAGATCCATGCATAGCATCAAAAAGAGGTGGAACAGCATCTCTCCATGTCTTACAAACAATTTGCCAGAAGACAGCCTTTTTATATCACCGAGCCAAAGACCAGGGATAGAGATACATGTGTGGAACATGAGAATGTCCGGCTACTGGTTAACAAACTCGCCAAGAGAGAGTGCTGTTGAAGACGACCAGCATCTCAGAGTGAGTATGATTGTGTGTGACCCTAAAAACAAAGCATTCATGGATCGTGCTGCTTTGACAAAGTTGAATTTCCTGAGACAGACTGTACTGACGTTTCTTGGGAACAATGGGGGCGTGTTACTTTAACGAACCAAGAGAAAATCTTTGCAAATGTTTTAAAACAAACATACACGGTCGGGGACAATTCAGGACTTAAAAGAGCTGTTCCACAAAAAGCTAGAAGCTTTAGCCATACATCAATTCAACTGGATCTACCAAACACAACAGTTTTGTGACCTAAAACAAAATCTCACTGAATCTGAAGCGGTTCTTTACATTGATTTTTAGGTCTCTTTATTATGGAATATTATATCATTCTAAAAGGCGTACTTGAAAACAGGGGTTTGTATCTGTAACCGTAGTTTTGCAAACTTGTACATTTATGTTTGTATCTGTAAGCTTAATTTTGCAAACTTGTACAGTGACGTTTGTATCTGTAAGCTTAGTTTTGCAGACTTGTACATTTTGTTTTCTGTCTGCAAACTCCGTTTTGCGAGTCTGTGCATTCAGACACAGGCTTGCAAACTCATTTTCACAGTTGCGGTGGCAAAAGTACTTACGCGCGTGTGCTCGCACAAGCTTACGGATTTTTGACACATTTACTACGTGGTATGTTTTGTAAAACAGGGTTTCGCAAAAGAATCAGACTATCCGCAAGGGAGGGAGGGCGGGATCTCCAGCTTCTGACCAATCAGTGTCTTTGGAATAGCTACGCACAACACAGTTGGCTAGTCAACACTGTCAGTCAACCATCATGCTCAGTCAACAGAGAGCCGTGTAGAGATCCAACCCCTGAACACAGTTATATTTTAAAGATTTATTCTCTGTAGCCCCTGATTTAAGCTACATTGACTTTTATTGAAGTTTTTCTTATGTTTTAATATTTTTCATTTACCTTTTCATATTCCATTTGATTATTTAATTTATTGTATTCTTTTTCACACATTAGAATCTTAATTTGTACAAAGATGTTCATTTCATGTCCACAAGCTGGTTGTCTGTATGTTTATAATGTTCAAAAAAAAAAAAAAAAGAGATCCAACCCTGAAAGATGGACTCCACCAGGCCTCTGTGACCACCAGTAAGTCAACAAAATACATCAACTTGTGTCAGAAAAGGTACAAAAAACAATGTTTAGAAATATAGTAATATTTTTAATAATGGGCCATCCTAGTCAGGTAACAATAACATTTCTTTTTCAACACAACAGTAAGAAAATAGAGTATATTATATACAGTAAATAGTGAGTAGAAGCACTAGCGTTACCACCATCCCAACCAAGGACGCTACATACAGGGACTGGTTAAAGTTTACTTTATGCTAATGCTAGTTAGCTGGTTGGCTAACGTTAGCTAGCTGACTAGGCCCATTATTAAATTATAACAGTTGGCTAGTCAACACCCCCCAAAAGAAGAAGAAGAAAAATAAACTGATCGAGGGAGCGCTCAGTCAATTTATCGAAGACTGAAACATGGACGCCGGCAGGCCTCCACAACCGCCAGATGTTACATCTGACACATAAACTTGTGTCAGATGTAACATTAACTTTTTTGGAAAGGTAAAACCCCCAAAATGTTTAGAAATGTTTTTTTAATAATGGGCCTAGTCAGCAAAATGTACAAGTCTGCAAAACTAAGCTTACAGATACAAACTTCAATGTACAAGTTTGCAAAATTAAGCTTACAGATACAAACATAAATGTACAAGTTTGCAAAAGTACGGTTACAGATACAAACCCCTGTTTTCAAGTACACCTTTTAGAATGATATAATATTCCATACTTTATGACGTGAAGTGGAAGGTGTTTGAGGAATGGTGTGCTAGGGGCACAGGAAATCCCCTTTCAATGTTCAGTTAGTGCAATGTTGTCCTTTCTGCAGGACCTAACGGACAAAAAGAAGACATTTTCTACTGTCAGGGTTTACTTGGCTGCTATTTCTGCTTTCCATGTCGCTTTTGATGGTAAGCTGGCAGGCCAGCATCCATTCTTTTGTCAGTTTATGAAAGGTGGAGGAGAATGTTACCCAGCTCCAAGCCTATGTCACCCTCTTGGGATTTGACTGTAGTTCTGGAGGCCCTCACCAGCCATCCTTTTGAGCCACTGGAACACATAGACCTGAAAATGTTGTCTCTTAAGGTGGCTTTGCTGTTTGCTGTTGGCTAAATGTGTGAGTGGTATCCACGCTCTGTCTGTGCATCCTGCTTGTATGTGGTTCAGCCCCAGAGCTTTCCATAATGTAATGCTATTAAGTGCTTCTGTGAATACGCAAGGGGGTGTATCCAAGCCCTCAGGAACTGCGGCGGGCTTTGAAGACAATTTGACATAGTAGCCAAACCGTGTAATTACAGCTTCCCGGTCCGGCACGTGATGCACACTGGCCCAAAAATACTTTCCCCCATAGACTTACATTGTGAAAGAGACGTCTGTAAATCAGCGGATCATTTTTTTGAGGTACATCAACTTCTCAGTATGAACACTTAAATAGCCCTTATTTAAATCATTATGTCCTAAAAGTTGTGAAATTCACTAATAGCCAAAGTTATTTTCCTAGGCATTGTCACTGTCGTTCATGTGAGCCCGAGACCCAGCGGCTGGGAGGCGGGGTTAAAGGAAACGCTAGGGCGCTTGCTCTATGGGCCGCATGATACGGAAGCTATGTGGAAAATCCAGGTAATTTTATACCCGGAAGTCAATTTTTTTTGGCTTCATGCACCACTGAGCAACTTTCATAGGAACGAATGGAGCCCCGCCCCCAACGCTGTATCCAGTTCTCTTTATACATCCATGGGCGTATCCCATAGCAAGACATCTCACTCACTCAGAGAACCAGGGTTATGCAAGTAACCTAATGATTATTACCCTCATTGCAAAGGAAAACTCTATGGCCTCACTTTTAGTTTTACCTCAAAATAAAGTGGTTTAGATAATTCGGCTAAACTGTGGACTTAGCTATTTACAGCCTTTATGATCACCTGACTTCTCATGGTTCTTGCCCCTGAAAAAAAAAACCCTGCAAAACTATGAAAATAATACACTTCGGTCACAATTTGGTTGATTTTTAATGTATTGAGATTTGATACCCAACCCTAACAGTGAGCATTGTGCAATTCAATTCAATTCAGTTTTATTTATATAGCGCCATATCATAACAAAGTTATCTCAGGGCACTTTGCAATAAACAGCAATAAACTTTAATAGTGCAACAGAAAGCTGGGCTGGAGTGAAGCTCCACAGCACAGCAGCAGATAATACCTGCTGTATGTATATGTTAATTATCAATAGGACAAGGCTCCTCCACAAGCCCACACCTTAAAGACACACAACACTGCCTGCTGTGACGGGGCAGTTAGCACAGTAGTCTGCATCAACCAGAAATACAGCACTCTACGAGCATTAGCAGTCACATATGAGGGGGCATTCCTGAACTGTTTTCTTTTCTTAGTATACAGTCCATTCAGATTACTCATTATGAAAGTCAATCGCAGACTCACACAGTAGTGATATTTAGAGTATGTTCTACTAATATACTGCGCGTATATCCAAGCTATTTGATTCTCAACAGCTGGCCTTCCTCACAACAGCCACATAGAGCTGGTTCACAGGAGCACCAACTCATATCTCTGCTTTCAATTTTACCCACCTTACATAAACACCTGCCTTACTCTGAATGGATTTTTCTCTAACAACACATGGCGTTTCAGCAAAACTCCTGTTCTGGGTGGCACTGCTTAACTGCCTGAAATTATGCAACAACTATTATCTTAGCTGGACTATTTCAATACAGGCGTCACAATATCTGGGAATTTCCCGGTAATTGTTTCAGCTTCTAGTTTAGTTCCACTGCTATACATAATCAAGTTTAATATGGAATGAGTGTAAGGGTTTACAGCAGAAGGTTAACATTTCACTTGGGAAATCAGTAGCTACATGCATTGTAAACCCAAAAGCTATGGCATAATTTAACTTAGTGAACAAGGGCAAAAGCCATGACTCCAAAGTTACAAATTAACTAAGCAGAGACAGAGGAATCTGCAGCAGTTTTTGAAAGTTTTTTTCAGGCTTTACACTTTAGTCTTCTATGTGCTAGAATATCTTGCAAACAACTGCAGACTCTTGCATGGTGCCTGGTACATGGAATTTGTGGAACGGACTACTAGAAAATATCACGAGGATCAAATGAGAGGAATGCTGAGTATACATGGTGGCTGAACACAGATAACGATAACTTGTAACTAACATGGTTTAGTATCTATTTAAAGACATTTCTATATACTTTTTGACTTTACTTACCCATTCTAGGACACGAATGAATCCAAGGGGTTCTTTCAATGGTCCCAAGTCCAGAGAAAATCCAGACACCAATTTCTGGAGATAACAAACAAGGTGTGTACAAATACGAACAAAGGCACACAAACATGTAGTTAGCCAGGTCTAAACGAATTAACGTTCACATTAGCAACTATCGTTACCTATTTGTCACCTTGCGGCTAACTGGCCCTGCCCTTGTTAGCCAACCCCTGCTAACGACATGCTAACGCTTACTCATGTCAACCGGAGTAACATTATTCAGCTAACTCGCCTACCTGAACAGTGTCCATTGAGACGTGCAACAACTAGAGAACACTTTGTGTTTCACTTCTAAAGTTGTCAGTTTGGTTGTAAAGCTAACTTAAAGTTAATCCGTATGCATTCGAGCAGTGGCATGCGATAGAGTGGCTACTGACTGTCAGCAGGCGGCAGAATAACAACCAGGCAAACAACTGATAAGACTACTGTCAAACCCTGTACAAGTCAACCGTTGTCAACTGACCAAAATAAAATATACACAACTTCCGGTGATTACTTTTCAAAATAATGAACACATGTAAATGTTATTCAAGTACATACAAATGAAACGTGTTGCATAACTGGCATGTTTAAATCACAGAATATTAGTTCAACTTAAAAAAACTTAAAAATCTGGGGGAAAATACGGTGCGTCGGAGGACAGCACATCTTTAATTAAAAATATTAAAATTAATTATGAAATTAATATACCAGCAGTAAGCGAGACAGTGTGTGGGAGTCTTTTCACTGTAACAGCTTCACGGATATCGGAGGTACGACTATAATCGAGGGCATTATTATTATCATCATTATCATCATCATTATTATACTACCCCACAAAATTGATCAATAAAGGACGTCACCTTCAAATGAATGCAAGTTTTATCCCACTAACTTCTTTAAAATATTTCTTAACTTCTTAAAAATATTTCTTAAGACAATAGTCTGTCCGAGTGTAACTGTGTTTTCTGTGGAGAATATGCTAAGACTGTAGCATTTATTTTTGGGGAATTGTGTTGGAAACACTGTTCTGTCTTTGTTATATTCGGAATTTTTAATAAATTTTCTCTTAGATGGAAAATACGGTGCTATTTCTTTATCACAACCAGAAATAAAGGCTAATAATGCATTTGACCTAATAACCCCCATTACTTACTACTTTCATTCATATTCATATAGACTATGTAAATATTTCTGTAATCATCTTTGCAGTATACATTAAATTGGCCTGACCCGATTTGACTCCATCTAGAGAATACTAAAATTTGTATTTACAAATAATACAAATAATTTCAAGCAATGAGGCCTATACATAAACAAGGCTTCTACTTACAACACTAGTCCACATCACATGAAAGACGGCATTCAGGCACATCAGCCACATGAAAAAGGCGCTCACACTGTTCTCCTGTGGGAATATTAATTATTGCACAGCGAATGGATTTAAGGCAACGGTCTAGCGCTCATATTAGTTCATTATTAGTTTACTTAATTGAATCAGCAAACTCTGACAACACAACAAAACCAGTGGTGGAAGACGTATTTATAAACACTTGCGTTCAACATCTCATCTGTGTGAAGTAGGCTATGACGTTTAGTCAGCAAAATATACTTAAAGTAGGCTATCAGTAGTAAAGTAGATACTCATCGTGCAGAAGGGGCACCGGCGGCCGTTATATGTACTATTGAAACCACTATTATTTATTATTATTTATTATTATTGTTGATCCAATAATATTTTTGTATAATTTTGCAGTACAAAGTACAATATTTCCCTCTGAATTGTAGTGGAGTATAAGTAATCAAGTAGGACACGGCATGGGAGCAGAGCACCACCGGGCTCTCTATTTTAATTACAGTAGAGTACTCCAATTTCCCATCTTTCCATTCCACCTGAACGCAACACACTGGTGGCCCACCCTCGTATTTTTATCCTGCTGCCGCCATTTTGCTTTAGTCTTGTGCGGCTGCGGCGGACATCGAACCGGGACGGGGTTCCTACACTACACAAAGTTTTTGATCTTTTTAAATCTGAAACTGGTAATTAACATTGCATACTTTGTTTACATAATATATGTGGCTGTTACATCGTAGTGTTAAAATATGAAAGCGAATACCATGAGTACCTGGTAATTACAAAATATATAGCCGTCTTAACAACATTTAACATTAGCTAATGCTAACGATAAGGTCGCGAGAAATTGGTGGTCTGGGTAGGCCTCTGTTATGTAGCTTGAACTAGAATAACCCTTAACAGCATGAGCATAACATGACAAATGTTGAAAATATAACATTAACGTTACATATAACGCAACTATATTCTGATAATAGCCAATACGTAGCCATAGTAAATCCAAATTCACTCAGTTGTTTATTTGCCTAACATTTTTCAAATGTTAGCCGATCTCTGTACAGTAGTGTTTTTTCATCGCTGCTGGGAATCGCTCGTAGTTCGTTCCAGCTAGCATTTGGGCTGCTTTTTATTATTCAACAATAAGTAACGCTATCTGAGTGTTTTCTTGACCGTGTTAGTTTTTAAGCTTTGGCCATATATATCTTGAACCAACCCTGAAGGTGACCTGAAACGTAACTTAGAGCATGTTATTTGTCAAGAAACGTCGATTCCTATCAGCTGTTTCAGATATTTTATCCGTAATTTAAGATTAACGACTATTGAGGTTGTGGCCCCAGGAGAAGTATTTGTTTTACTACTACTAATGCGAGTTAGTAACTTTGTGAATCGTTATTTTTATACTGTTAGTTCAATGTAAGTGCTATTTTGTCACTTTAGAGTGCATTTTTCTTGTTCCTTAAGATGGAAGCCAGCGTTGCTCTTCAGGCTCATCATCAGTGTCGAACTAAGGCCTTCATGCCTGGAATAAATAAACAACCCAGGTCTGGACTCCCGAACATTGCAAATTTAGTTGTTCTTTATTCTGGATTAGATACTTGAAATATAGCGTATAAGCATGGGTTGATAATGCAGTGTAGTGAAAGTGAGTTTGTCCACTGACCTGGACCCCTGTTATAACCGAATTTCAGTTTTCACTTGAGTCATTATTGAAAGCATATATGTCTCATGATGTGTGGAAATGTCCAGCTGTCTCCTTTGTATTTGTGCACAACTGTCTGTCTCTTAATAACCCTTTTTCAGTTCCTTGGGGAGTGTTTTTGATTGATTTGTAGGTTTAAAACCATCCTCTTGGCCCTTTGTGGGAATCGCTGGAAATGGATAGCTTGCCCCCCCCATGAGAATACATTGGCAGAAGATTTTTTTTTTCTCTTCAGCATTGGTAATCAACAGCTGAATGTCCTGCCCATTTTTTTCCTACTGCCATCACCCAAATGTCACCAAGTGTGCAAAATGCCTCCAAGCCCAAGAAGAAGCTGAGGATTTTTTTTCCACCCACCATCCCACGTTTGTCCCCTTTTTGACACATCAATTTAAGCATTTTTGGATCTATTTTTTTTTGTTTATGTCCCCCTATTTCTTTCTTTCATTGGTTTCACCTATTAATAAAAAAAAATAAAAAAAATCCCCAAAGGACACTATTGCATCCACCATCAGTAATGTTTAGCAGTCTGGCGGATAAAGATGTCTCAGGGAGTCTCAGAAAAGGGATGTCGTAGGAAGACAAGTGTCTCTGGGCGACCCACCCCCCCTTTCCTCTTATCTCACGGATCAAGTGTTCCTTCAGGACTCCATACCACCTCGGAGACACCCTACCAGCAGTGCACTCAAGAGGGAGACAACTTCTCAGCCACCTCAGGTAAAGGGGGCATAATGCTATAAGCAAAATCAAAATTGGCTCGTTAGTACAGACAAAATGACCAGTTTAAAAAATACAAAGATGTGTGAAGGCTTACTGGCCATTTTAAGTGACATTTCTTATAAGTTGTATTCAATTCCCAGAAAAACTGATTGGTCAACAGGTTACATAATTAGTTGTATCACATGATTTATTTATTTGTTTACATCTCATTCCATACATATTTTTTTAAATTCTCTGCTCATTCCTCAGATTAACCAGTCTTAAAGCTGGAGTGCAGAACTTTTGTCTCCACTTTCTGGCAGTGAAGTAATTACACAAACAATGTTGACGCGTGCTTATGACATATACCTACAGGGGAGCTCGCCCCCATCAAATTTCCACAGTTCCAAGACAATAATCCATTATTTAGGTAGAGTAAATGTAATAGCCTACTCCAAATATTTTACAAAGACCAACCTGTCCAAGAGCAGTAACACGACATCCTGTCTGCCCTCAGTCCCTCCACTTCTTTCAGCCTCTCCAACAAGGAAAAGCTACACCAATGGTTATCCGTGTTTGTCCTTGTCGTCGATCACTCTCTTTTTTTGACTCTAATCCTTCCTCTGAACGCAGTTCCTTTTTTATCTGGAGCATCAGAAACTTTTCTTGCATGCTTCTTAGGTTTTTCCGCCATACTCCTAGTTGCTGCAGCCTACTCCATCGCTATAGTTGCTCCCCTCCTCTGCCCCTTTTAAACTTCCGTTGACGCGACTCTCTCTCTACATGGCTCTGGGCAAACCGATCATCGTTGGTTGACGTAAAACACACCACTACTGGTGCGCTAGCATGGGAATGTCACCACAGACACCACATTTAAAAACTCAGGTATATTGCGAAATACAGAGAGATTTACCTGGCGGTGATAGGCTTAATCAGCATTGTGTGAACTCATCTGGCAATGACTTGAATGTAACAATGTTCATTTATATGTGAAAGTCCCGCACTCAAGCTTTAAGGAAGACATACACAAGTAATAACAGCCCAATCCGAATCAAAATGCCTCATGTAACCACGTCAATCGGAAGAGACTGGCCCAATCGGAAGGAAGTCGGGTTGAGGGGGTGGTGTACACCTTTGATAATACAATAGGAAAATATTAGCACCTAATAACCATATAAATGCTTAAACCAATTGTTTCTCTCTGGTTGGAATAAATAGATTTTTTCTGCGCATGTTTGTCCCACGGTGGGGGAACATTAGGTGACATGAACGAGTTTCCAGGAGGGACAGAAACATAATGGCAGCAAAACAATCATTATCTCTGGATGACACAACTTCTATGTTGGAGACCTTAAAATATTTAAGGAATGTTGAAGGCCTCAATGGTCAAAAGGCTCGAAACAACGAGTTGTTCAAACGTGTTTGACAAGACGAACAAAGTCAAGAAAAAAAAATTCTTCTGTTAAAAAAAGTTATATTCTGATTAAACTCATATGATATTGTACTTACTCCAGTAAGAATCCCAAACGTACAAGTTGGAACAAGTCATTCTATTTTGTATGAAAAAAACAAGGTAGGCTTCTTGGTATTGACTTTACATGTGCAGACGTGTTGGAAAACTCATAGTGAGTTGATGTAATGGAGTAGGGTTGCTGTTTCTGATGTGTTGCTCTGCTCTGTGTAATCAGGGAGAGTCCTGTTGGCCCTGAAGAGAACCAGCTGCTGGGTTTAAAGGTCGTAACCTCATCACGTCCGCCACTCAAGACGCATACCAGCATTACTATGACCAACCATGGAGATGACTGCTACTTCTTTTACTATTCCACCTGCTCCAAGGTGAGCAACATTATAGTGTAACCAGTTGGAAAGTGACTGGTGATGAGAAGGAAGAGTAGGGTCTTAACTGTGTTTCATTTATCATACAGGGAGACAGCTGCCCATTCAGACACTGCGAGGCAGCTATGGGCAACGAGACCGTCTGCAACCTCTGGCAGGAGGGACGCTGCTTCCGTACTGTCTGCAAGTTTCGCCACATGGAGATCACGGTAAGCACCATTTAAACATTAGTTTTAAAGTGAAGAAAGCTTGGAAATATCTCCTTCAACCTTTGCCTCCTCGAGGCTGTGAGGAAAAAAAAGTCTCCCTGTAAACCTTGGCCAGGAGCACCACAAGAGCCTCTGGACCTGTTGGGAGGAACACTTCATAGTTCATAAAAGACTTGCATTAATATTAACTTATATAAACAGTAAGAATAAGAATTGAAATGTCTGTATATTGTTGGTAAACCTCATCTGTGATTTGAAGTACAGTATAATCATGTTAAGCTCCCCTTTTCCCAGTAGATTTCTAAAATCTCGTCTAAATGCTTGCCTTGAAAATAAGGCGAATTGGCTCTTTCTCCCTAATATCAGAGGTAATACCTCCACCAATGCAGTCAAAAGTCATGTACCATGTGTTCAGGCCACAGACTTCAATCTTTTCTGTTCAATCGTCATACCATATTTTGATAGGAGAAATAACAACATGATCAGTGTACAACGGTGAAAATAGAATTGTAGATTCTGAAAAATCCTGAAAAAATCTTGAATTCAGTTATGCTGTTGCATGTATTAGGTATGTTAATATGTTTTTATCTCTTTCATCAAAACAGAAAAACCGAAAGGAGATACCTTGTTATTGGGAGAACCAGCCAGCCGGCTGCCAGAAGTCGCACTGTGCCTTCTTCCATGAAAAGCCCCGCTACATTGATGGCGTGTTTGTCTCACCTAATAAAAGTGAGTGGACGTTGTTTAAGCAAACACACTAAGAATTGAAATGTAGAGAATTTTACATCCACCAGTGAAAGACAGTAAGGATAATCGATGTAAATCTCACAGGTCTAAGCAAGAATGAGGAACAGCCGCATGAGGAACCAGCTCCCCCACCAGCTGCCCCTCTCCCCACTGCAACCAATCCCCAACTCAGAGGTGTCATCAAGACAGAAACCCAGGAGGCAGTACCGAGCCCAACCCACCCACCAGTGGTGATTAATCCAGCAGATGATGACGAGGATGAAGATGGTGAGCTGGATTTAATCTTAAAATGACTTCTTTGTCTCTTGTAGTCATTTTGAGACGAGATATTCCTTGGGGTCTTTACCACTCACACATCTTTTTGTTTCCAGACCAGTTTTCAGAGGAGGGAGAGGATGGCAAGGTTGGCCCTTCTCCTAGAAAACTACCCAAATCAGGTAAGACTGCAGTCAGAGACTACACTGTTCTGTGTGACCTTTGTGGAATGGCTGTTTTTTATGGGTCAGTGTTGTGTCTTGACAGATGACTCACTGAACTTTGGAGTGAGCACCCTGGAAGAGATCCGGCTGAGGAAGGCCCTGAAGGCCAGCATGAAGAGAGCCGGTTACCCCATCCAAAGTGCTGACACCTCGGCCAACGGAGAGAAAGAAAACATCCAGTCACTCTTTCGACCAGCCCTCTACGAGGCGAGAGATGGTAAAAAGCAGAAAGTTGTGAGATTGTCAGAATTTCAAGGAGTTGAATATCCAACTCTGCATCATTATTCTAGAATTGTGTTAATTGATGAATTTACTCAACATGGATACTGCTAGAATAAACGTATGTATGACCAGTTAAAGAAATAATAAAATAAAATCCAGAAAACTTTCACGCTAGCTTGACAGTTAGCTAGGTATTGACAGATAAAATAGACATAATAATTGGCACTGATTCGTATCTGGTCTGGATGTCCCCAGCTTGAAAACTAAAAATAAATGTCAATGTTGAACTGATAAAAAAAATCCAAATGAAGTGATAGCATAGTAACTGTTAAGGCCCAAACGCACTGAAAGCATCTGACACGCGTTTTGAAGTACACCTATTGTTTTAAATGGCTGTACGCGCACCAAAAAGTGTCAAACTGCCTTGACGTGCTTCTCCGACCTTGTTTCGATTTTGGAGCATCAAATGAGGACCCAACGACCAAAGCTGTTTTTTCTGCAGCCGCACTACCTGTTAACAGACCCATGAACGTTTGCTGACATCTACTGGTCATAAAATTTAACTTGCTACATGAACCGAACAACAGCAATTAATGAACATAGCTGTGCTTTATGTGACTTTCACCCACCTGGAAGAAAAAATAAAAGATGAAATGAGATGGCTGGACCCCAGTGGCTTTACCGATGTTCTCCTGCCAACCAACTGATGAAAGCAGCAGCACGCACCCAACAGTTGCCCTCCTGCCCCATGTAACGTTATAGGCTACTCAAATAGAAACTTTTAGTCATCTGTAAAGCATACAAACGTGTGCCTGCCTACATATAAATGGCAACCTTTTCCTAAAATGCTGCTGGTTCTGTGGTGTTGCCATTTCAAATCTGATGCCTGCAGTGCGCCATAGGAGTACCAATTGATGCACGTCAAATGATGCACATCGGTTAATCTCTTTCAGCGCATTTGGGCCTTTACTTTCAGTCCTAAAGAAAACTATAATTATTATAACCCTGTTCTCAAGCACATGGTCCCTCTTTTAACCCAGGCCCTCTTGCCTTTGAAGAAACTGGGAGATCAAGAGGCAGTGTGGCTGAACGACTTGGAAGGAAGATGCCCAACACCGGTAAATCTGGACTCTTGTTACACCTTATCAACAGATTTCAGGCCAGTGCTAATAATAATAATATTAATAGTGCAGATTAGAAGCTCATGACTTGTCCTTGCTGCAGATGTAAAAAGTGGAGAAGGTGTCCCACTGAAAAGGAGTCTGGCTGAGCGTCTGGGCAGAGTTGTGGACGAGGAAGAGCCATCAATGCCCCCTCAGAAAGGTGAGTATCAGGACACATCAAGAACTAGCTAATTGGTATTCACTGAACATCACCTGTAGCCTTTTATTCCAAATCATGCTGATGATAGATGATGGTGGGAAGAGCAATGTTGTGACTATGGCATGTGTATATAAACAGGTTGTTGTTTTGATGGGGCTCTGAAATGAATAATGTGCCTATTTAACTTGTTTTGTTTCTTCTGCTTCTGCAGCTTTGAAGCCTATTAGGGAAAGACTTGGATTGCCTGCTAGGTCTGTTGCACCCACTCAACCAGGTAAGAAGACACTGTCCATTGTTTTATCTGGAAAGATATTAATCATGCACATTGATTTAGGGTTGAGCAATCGTTTCTATTTTCATATCATCCAATCGTGGTTACTCAAGATTGCTGATCGCCAGGGGGCGGCAGGAGTAGGAGGGGTGGGAGGAGTTAGGTCACACGACGCAAGTGAAATGCCGGCCAGTTCAGACCAAAGATTCGCAACGAGACAAAACCCTTTTAGAACGTTGCAGAGAAAAGCTGCAGTGGTGTGAACTGGCCCGTCTCAGCTCAACTCAAACCGGCTGATGGCGTCGCCTGCAACTCAGCTTGTCAAGTCGCCAGAGGCTGGTTTTACAACATGAGGCACGTCATCTGTTTCAACGTAGCGAAATCAGCTTGTCAAGTCAGTTACAAACTGTCAGCTGGTTGAAATGGCCGTTTTGGACGGAGGAGAGGATCACCTCATCAATTTGTTTGACGAACAGCCGTGTCTGTATGACACAAGCCTTAAAATGTATCATATTTTAAGACGCTACAAATTATATCCTGCTACAAAAAACAGCCTGAAAAGCCGGCAGTTAGAGTGGAAGTACAGAGAGTAGTTGCTATGGAAACAATACACTGTCTCATCTAGTCGCATTGGTGTAAACTGGCAGGTTTCAGAACGTTGCAGACCGGCGCATTGCACATGTGTTTATAATTAAGGATTTAAAATTCCCTCGTCACTCATGCTGATTAACGGGGCTCAGCAGGTGGACATGCCGCTCCACCAGAAACATGTCTAAATGCACAGTTTTGCGCAGATTCTACAGATTATTTTTATAATATCTTAGTTCGGATAGTAAGTTAGTTAAAATCGCCTTCATATTGGCGTAGGAAAAACCAATCAGTGATCAGCCCTTCAATCTCTGATATACAATCCGATCACCAATCGTCACAAGCCTACATTGATTAAAACATTGTTTATTGGTGTCCCCCAACTTTCCCAACAGCTGAGACCAGCATGGAGTCAAAGAAAGCTCCTGAGCAGATCCGCATCAAAACTCTGGAGGAGATCAGACAGGAGAAGGCAGCAAAGTCTCAGAGCCAGACAAATGGCCCTTCAGTCGTGGCCCCAGAAATCAACACAACCAAAACCATCACTACTGAAACCACTAAGGGTATCAAGCGAGCCATCACCATCAAAGACGATTCCATTAGCCACATTAAAACGTTCTCTGAGATCCTTCATTCCAAGAAGAGAAGGCAGGAGGAGCAGCAGAAGCAGAACCACGGCCCTAAGAAGGCCAAGCACACTGCTGAGAAAGCTCCAGGCAAGAGCCAGGGAGAGTCTGACACAGCTGAGTCGGCTGTGGGGGGGGTCCGAGTAAAGACCCTGGAGGAGATCCGAAGGGAGAAAGCAGCCAGGATTCAGGCTCAGCAGGCCGAAAACAAGAAGAGCTCTGATGCTGAGGAGAACGGTGCTAAGAAGCCTCACCTACTGTGCATCAAGAAACCAGCTTCCCAACGTAAGACAGCGCTTCAGTTTGTTTTTTGTTTTGTTCTGTTTGGGTTGACATAGGGAATGTATGCAGAATTGTTGTTAATTCTACATTTGTAAATGTCTTTCAGATTGAATTACATTTTGAATGTGCTAATCCTCATCTTACATACCTTCTTTCTAACATGAATGTTATGCTGAACTCAGAAGGCAACAACACAACAGAAAAGAGTGCTGAAGTGACAGAAAAGCCACTGACAACTCATACTGCTGCTTCTCAGGTGTGTTAAGATGTAAGATCCTGCAGTACTGGCTGTGGTTGCTTGATATTCTGTTGACTCAAAGTAATTTTCTTATGTCTTTCTAGGCTAGTGCTGCCAACGGTAAAAATGTCAAGGTCAAGACCTTTGAGGAGATCATGCGGGAGAAACGCCTTCGCAAGCAGGAAATGGAGGAGCAGGCCAAAGGCTCAGCTGAAGCAGAGCCTTCTCAGACTGGGACCCTGAAGAGGAAGGCTCCTGCTAAAATCAGCTTTACAGCGCCAGGCTCTTCATCACCTTCCTCCACCACTCTGGCCCCTGACACTACCCTCTCCACCCAAAAGCTCCCCGTTCGTAAAATGATCCCTCTCAAATCCAAGGCTGCTTCACCTCTGAGCAGCACTACTACTCCTGGTACAAGAGGTGCTGCCATAACCTCAGTCCCCGTGAAGCAGAGCTCTTTTCCACTGGAGGCTGAGGCCGAGTCCCGCTCACAGAGCCCCTGCAGCTCCAGGGAGGTCCCAGACAAAGACACAAGGAACTCCACCACACTGTCACCAGCCAAGCAGGCCAGAGCAACTCCTCAGGCTGCAGAGGCCCCTACTACTGATAAAACACTGAACAATAATCAGAAGAAATCCCCAGAACACACTGCAGACACCAAAGGTACCGCACCTTTAACTCTGTCATACATACTTCACTTTCCAACCCATGCGTCTGTTTGGGCTGAAGGTAACCCACCTTAGACTTGGATAGGCAGGGAGAAATAGACTACAATCTGTGCATTTACACGCACCTGAGTGACCTTGTTATTGTTGGTTTTCTGCAGACACCTGATTTCTTAAACGTCACGTAAACAAGAAACCCACTTTTACTTAGCTGGGGACAAAGGATTTAGTAAATCCTGATTGTTTGGCCATCCCTACACATAACTTGGTTTCAAATAGGGTTTGTACAAAAGTACATGTGTGTAACGAAAGATAGAAAAGGAAGAGGAAGTACTCTGTCTTTCATTACATGTCATTAAAACTTTGTCTCCTTTTCAGTGAGGCCCAAACTGAATGTGAAGCCGTCTGTCATGAAGCCTGCAGTGCAGGTGAAACCAGGCCAGAAGAGGAGGGGGGCGGAGCGATCTGCCGTTGCCGCTGTTAAACCTCTGAACAGTGCCTCCGCAGTGCTGGAGGAGCCACAGCTGGAGACAACATGCAGAGGAAGACAGGTAGGTTGGCACGCTGGGCCAGTGATGGTGGTTTTAGATTTCCTGTCTGTCTGGAGCATGTGGCAAGACCTTTGAAATGTATCTTTAATTAATTAATTTGATGTGGCACATTTCATATTTGCTTTTATATTCCCATATACTTCCTCATTTGTGCATATTGCATTCATCTTTGACATTTTTCAGAAATTTTCTGATGCTTTCTGCTGCAAATATTTTGTACACCCTAGTGTTGTAGTTTATGCATTTCTGCTCAACATGTCCTTAACACATTGACATTTTATATTGTTTAATACATTGTTAGTCTTAATATTTTTTCTCTTTTGTTACATTCTGCCTACAGTTAATTGAACTGACATCTAATCTTAAGTTTAAAGAAAAAACTGCAGTTAAAGTATGATGGTGATTCTAAACAGTCTAGTGCTATTACTGACCTCCAGTGACTTTTGTTCCATTGCCAGGTTTTCCCATCCTCCAATGCAGAGGCTCGGCTGAGCGCTGCTGTTCCCCATAGTCCCAGCACTCTGTTGGACTCGGGCTCTAGCTCCAGCCCACTGAGAGAGGAGCTCCAGACGGTCCCGGTCTTCAAACAGAGTCTTAGCCAAGAAAACAAGCCGACTGTCAGCGTTGCTGCCGCCAGAGAGACCTGCACAGTCCCCCAAAGGTAAAGGTCCACAGAGAGCCTAAAACGTTTAACTTAAAATTTAAACATTAACACTAAGGAAGGAATTATCTGTAAGCAGGTGACAGGTGTGGGGAGTAATTTTTTAACTGTATATATATTTCCGTGATCACAAAAATCATTCACCCTTTATTCATTGTTTGGTTGACTCTAGAATGTAAACTCAAGTATTTTATCTTTCCTCAAACGAGGAGTGTGAAAATCTGATTAATAGCAACCAGTCCAAACTGGTTTTAGTTTTTAATGTACTGTTTTATTTAACAAAAACAAATCCTCTGTGTTTAATGTGTTCATGAGAAAACAAAAAAATGTACAAGAGCTTTGCCAACTTTTCTACACAACTTCACCTCCCATCTGTCCATTATTATTTTCTGGTAGCAAGATACCGAAGAGTGTATTTTCCCAGTTATAAAAATATTATAGAAAATCCTTGTAGAAAAAATTAGACAATCCCAGTGAAAATGGATGGTTGTTGTACTGAAGTTTTTCCACATATGATATGAATAACAAGCCTCTCTGTACATTTCAGCCCAGTCCTGAAGAGTCCCACTCAGCCCAAGTCACGGAGACATAGCGCAGCTGCGGGCCGCACCGCCTCCACCTCCAGCACCACGACCTCCACCTCGGCTGTGGATGACTTCGAGAAGCTGATCAGCGAGTTCACCAACGACCATCTGGAAGAAGCTGTGGACCCTGGCATCGGAGAGGACGACCTGTTGCAGGAACTGTCAGAGATGATTGACAGCTGAGGGGCTCCATCAAGCACAATCAACACCCCTCCCCAACTTCTCACCCACGACCTTGTCTTGTGACTCTATTTTTAAAAGAAGTGAAGACCATCACCCACTATCTACCATGGATAAAAAGACATTTCTTTTCTTAAAAGTTCAACTTATTTTAAGCTTTAGGTTCGTATTTGTTTCTTTACATTTTAGACATCTCTCCTTTTTCATGTCCTGCCCATATGATCATCTGATGTCCCAAGGGTTATTCTGCTGGGAATAGATTCTTTTTTATCATGTCTGTCCATGATCATTGTCAGACTTTTCAGGTCCTGAAAAGAGAAAATGAAAAAAGCCCTGGTGCTGGGAGATGTTATGAACAACACCTTCAGTTTGTTGGGAATTCCTGGAAGATAAATGTTGGGAACGATGAATGTGTAATTTTAGAGAGAAGTCATATCTGTATACTGTGTATGCAAAGGGAAGAGCACGCTGAATATCGAAATAATGAATACTGCTGCACTTAGAGTAGCCTGCCCCCAACTATTTTTTTCTTTTCCTTTTTTTTTATTAAGACTGCTGTAGCCCAGCTAATTCCCAGATTATGACATTGAAATCTATCAGTTTTACTTAAACGGTGACCCTGTCAACAAAGCTCAGGTCAGAACCTGAGTTACAAAGACTTTTCTAAAGTTCATCTGTCATGTTAGTGTTCAGATCATTTTATCCATCAGGTATATGTGGTTTATAGATTTTCCACTCAGAACTTATGGAGTGCACCTTCTACCTGTGCTTGTCCATTAGTGGTTTATATAATGTGTGTATTTTTTTAACCAGTTCTTTTATTCAGTGGGCGTACCTTGAAACAATTAGTCTGGGATAAGTGCTCTCTGGTCTTTGTTAATGAACACCTCAGGGACTGTTTCTGATGTTTATATGTTCTTTATATGATTGACAAACACTGTATTTCAATTCAACAATGCTGTCTCTAGTTGTCTTTTTTCTCTTTTGTGTTGGTTGCATTGGTTTATCAATGTGGTCTGAGAAAAGATCAACTTGTTTTTTGGTCTTAAACGTGTTTGCTCTGCCCCGACCCTACTTCCCACAAAACCTACTTTTCAAAGTGACTTGTACAATTACCGTGTAAATAAAAAAAATGCTTTTAATGACCAGCTGGATCAATAATTGACTGATGATTTAAAATAGAACTCAGCCAATACTTGGTGCCAGGTTTGGGGACCAACATCAGGTGTTGACACATAAAAGAAATGAGTACATGAGTTTTAGCTAGGTGTAGTTAATAAACTGGCAACTAAGTGTACATTTGTGGGGTAATTACTTTTTTCAAGCGAAAATTTGAAATAGTTATTCCAGTTAAAAATAACAAACGGGGCACTAGTTCCTGTTGGAATAGTGCACAGATTATGCTGTTCTTTTTATGCATCTACAGTATATCAGACATATTTCACCTGTTGGCGAGGCAATGTTAAAGTAACATTAACTGCATTCTTGAAAATCATGTTCTCGAGGGAAAGTAATAACTCCTGGTCAACCCCACAGAATTTGCCACAGTGTTAGAGGCTATTCATACAGGGGCTGTAAAATTTCTCAGAAATGTGTTGATTCCTTTGATCCAGCTAATACTGCCATCAGAGAAAAAAAACAACACAATGCACAGGGAGTGGTAAGTGGGGGTTTGGGCGGGGTGAATAATTGCCCCTAAGCACATTTTTGCCCACTAATAGTTTAATTCAGCCTTAATTTGTGGGTCATCTGTTCTTACAGCCCCTGGAGGAATAGCCTCTAACACTATGGCAAACTCTGTGGGCGGGACCAGGAGTTATTAAACACCAGAAACCAACATGCATGCAGGGAAACAGGTTTTGTGGGGGTCTAGGTGGCAAGGACAGTTGCATGCTTTGCTGGTTGACAATCAAGCCTCGCCACTAATAAGATATGATTTTCAAACCAGTTCTGGAGAAACAAGAGCTTCTTTACAACAATTGTAACTTGTTAACAATCATAACACCCAAGCATTTGTGAAAAAGCAGAAAGTATAACTGGGATCTTAACAATAGTGTAATGACTAGGTAAAGCACATTTTAAACCATCAGTCTTTGAATCTGCAGTGCTGTGTAGTCTCCTGTCCAGCAGGTGGCGGTACAAACCACACTGACAGCACGTAAAAGCCGGTATACTTCTACTTCCGGGTTAGTGGATGTAAACAGAAGGACGTTCCGCCTCTGGAGACAACAGTGAAAAACATGACCAAACTGGAGCTGTTGAACGTGTTCCTGAACGACAGGCTGACAGCAGCCGCCGAAGACATTTTCCGCGCCGTCAAGGACACGGTGGTGGAGTACCAGAGCGAAATCCTGCGCTCCAAAGAGGAGAACGAGCGGCTCAAACGGCTTCTCAATGTAGCCGTTCAACGGCTACTACTGCAACCAGGTGAGGAGGACCAGCAACTGTATGTGCTGCTGTGGTGCTTGTCATGTACTGAATGTCACGCCAAATCTCATTCAAAATATGTCCGTTTTGAATGGAGCTTTGCTCATGGGCAGTGTGGTGGCCAACACCCGGACGATCAGCATGTGTCCTACATTAGCTACATCTTTATTATTTATTTTATGGAATGGATGGCAGTACAGCAGTATGGGAACAGAGCATAAAAGCAACACCAACAATAATAGTAATAAAAATAAACATAGACCATGAAACATCAGTGGAAGGAAACGGCCAATAATCTGGGTTTATTTACAAACTATTACCTCAAAAAATAAAATAATCTCCCAGAAACCAACATTTTTATAACTCTGTCTACATTATGAATACAGTGGCTTTGATGATCACATAAATTAAGCAATGAAAACGTTGGTTTTATAAATGACAAGATATTTAAATTTTTCCTACATTAGAGTGGAATTCTAAATACCCCAAAACATGTATGTTTTTAAAATTATAGAATGACTTGAATATTGTAGCAATGTAGCGATATTTATTTTGTTCATATTGCCCCCTAACAGACAATACAGATTTATTTTCTGTATATAATATTTGGCTAATAGAATACATACATTGACAAGGTAGAATTGCTTCTTATTATGGAGCAACAATAGCTCATTGTGATAATCATGTTGTCAAGAATAAATCTGGAGACATCTTGCCACAGTGTTCATCTGTATACGAACAGACCCCTGTTTCAGTGTGGGCTTTACATGAGCAACATTTACATAGATATTGGGCTTCAGTTTTAATTTATAAATTATCTTGTGAGATAGTTTTGTCATGTTATGGGTAATTAAACAATTGTATTATAGCATCTGTATTTCTTTCCAACAAATTGTCTACAACCCCATTCCAGAATTAAGTAGAATATTGTAATCTTATAATATCAGCTGGAAAAGGTGTCTTATAGCTCTATAGCTTCCTGACTTACCTACTCTGTCTGTGACACTCAGCCTCAAGTCGATTAGTTCTTACTGAAGGTAAACATTTTTAAAAACAGCTCACAAATATGTAGTTTATTTTTTTCCAAAAGGCTCAGTAATTTCCTTAAACAGCTGGTCACTGTAGTTTTTATCAAACATTACTCAAACAGGAGGAAATAGTGCATTTGTTGGGAACTATTTTCAGCAGTAGAAGAATCCACATTTGGTGCTCTAGTGAGTATTTCTGGCAGCAAGACGGTGTATGTGTGTGTGTTCATAGTAATGAAGGAACATGTCACCCAGTGCAACAGTGTGGCTCACTGATGTGTTTTTTTGGACAGCAATGGAACCCACAAAACCCCACTATCAGAACATAAATGGAGATGCTAAATTTTGCAGCACAACCTAAATTGCTAAATGCTACATTTTTGTACAACCTATCAATTCACCTTAGAGCTGAAATAGTTTCATACAGTCCAATGGCGGACTGTATGATTTCTCATCAGCAAGGATACATCTGCAGATTTTTGAATGGAGTTTTGTTGAAACAAAGAGAAAACAAAGTGAAATTAGAGTTTTGTTTTTATGGCTTACTAAAAGATAAAAATAAAAACCTTGTAGATTATCTTTGGGCATTCCTGCAAAAGACACAGTAATACAGTATGTTTATGCAAATACACCTAGCATGACTGATGTTTGTAACGTTTCAGACCCTCACACTGTCCAGCCCCAAGAAGATGGTCAGCCCTGTGAGTCTGAATGGAGAAGCAGTGTGGAGCTGCTGCCACAAATTAAAGAAGAGCCAAAACTCAGAAACATTCAGATGGATTGTTCACAAGAAGCAAGAGACTCAGAGGAAGGAAACTGTAGTCATATCGAGCCACTACAGAGGTCACATCCTCTACCAGCCCAGACTGTGTGTGGCAGACAAAGTGTCTCTCCACCTCCGCTAACATCCCAGGAGATTAAGGCAGAGAGTGACAGAGAGGACAGCAGGAAACAGCAGCAAGCCAGCAACACACCATCCTGCATGACTGTCCATTCAAACTGCAGAGCGGCTCAGAGCGATTCTTGTGCCAGCACTGCAAAGAGTCACAGGAATCACAAAACAGACCAGCAGGTGAAAGGGTTACTTCGCTCAAATGGAAAGCAGAGCGCACACATACTGCAGATCAAGAATGCGAGATCCAAGCTGCCTCCGCCTCGCTCCTCTCACCCGAGCCAGAGCATCCAGAGGTGGCACAGCTGTAAAGAGTGCGGGAAGGGCTTCAGCTTTGCCTGCCAGCTGGAGGTGCACATGCGTTGGCACACCAAGGAGAAGCCGTACAGCTGCGCAGTGTGCCGAAAGAGCTTCACCACGGTCAGCATGCTGAAGAGGCACCACCGCATCCACACAGGGGAAAAGCCCTTCCGCTGCCATGTCTGCGGGAAATGCTTCAACCAGTCAGCGCACCTCAACACCCACTTCAGGCTCCACACCAGAGAGAGGGCCGGCTGGAGCAGAGCATCACACTCTAAGTGAACAAAGACTCATGACAGGAAACTAACCTGACTATCTGTAAACTTTGAAATGCTTTAACTGGCCACATTTCAGGTTCAAACAGTGTACAATAATGATGTTTGACTGTGTGTCTTGTCTGTTGTGCAATAAAGTGTGGTACATGAAGACTTCTGATCCACTGGTTGTGTTGTTAAACGCACTCAAAGGAATTAAAAGGACAATTTTGTGCAACATTTTACCTGCCAGATTGCAGAAATGTTGACAGTGGTAGCCACAGCTGTACAAGGTTCCAACAAGGCACGCTACATGAGCAGAGAGACAGTTACACGGGTTCTAAGTCACTTCGAAATTGTCCACTGCATTGTAAAACCGCATGTGCCCGGACCTAGACGTCGGACGAGAGCCCTCACTGGCTTCCCACCCACACAAACCATTAATGATGGCTCTGTTGCATTTAGGTGTCCCAGTAAGTAATGACAGCGAGCCAGCGTGCACAATACCAGTGCTGGAGTTGGCCAACCTAAATGGAAAACAGCCATTATATTTGTATTAGTTATAGCAAGTCAACATATCTTCTGTGCTGAGAGAAAAGTTTACTGCACGACCAAGCCAGAGGCACCGCTATCAGGAATTCTAGTAGCAAATTCTGTCTTATAATAAAAAGGTAAATATAATAAAAGTAAAAATGGAATAGAACCTGTATGGGCAGATATTTTCAACTGTACATGAGGTTTTATAACCGAGTTGAGTTCAAATTAAAGTCACTGTAGAATTTAGACATTTTCAAATTTGGCACAAAAAAGTATTAAAGGAATGAATTTTTAGCTCCTTTTTTTTTTTTTACAGCTTGGGTGATTACAGCTCACAAAATACAAAATGAAATGTCCCCTCCAGACATGTTTTAAGACATATACAATAGAGTGCTGCAGGAATGAGTCCTAAAACCCAGAAATGAGTTAGCATTTTTGCACTTAGGTTCCCTCGTCTCAAAGTCAGTGGGGTCTCTTGAATGGGTTTTTGGTTAGATGCCTGAGATTTTTATGTTTTGTTCTACAACATAAAATACATAAGTAAATACCCCTCTTGTGAATTTTGAAGCTGTTATGTGTCTTAGAAAAGGCGGTTGCTAACAGGTGGCTAAATGAGACTACAGAGGTTGTCGGGGACATTAAACATCATCACACCGAACACAGAAACTCATCTACTCACTCGTCCACTTTTACAGCCTCGCTGGGTTTGTACTCACACTTTCTTGCAAACTATTCTAACTCAAACTTTCCCAAAGGTTTTTAGAAGAGGTAAGGGTGCAAATCATATCACAAGTTGGAAGCTTAGTGGTGGTGACGCTGAAGTCATGCGACCGTGGTGTAGTTTGTTTATAGCTTAACGTTAGCTTTTTACTTCTGGTGATTGAATTTCTGCTTCAGAAATCATACAAGTGGTGTTCATTTGTAAAGATTATTTTGCTGAAGAAAACGTGTAAGTATCATAAACTTTTGTTTGCCGCAGAGTTTATTTTCTGCAATAATCCAAAATCCAATGGCAAAATCCCATTGGTTTTTTGTCGAGGGAACCAGGGCGATGCTAACTTCCAGGCTGGCCTACAAAAATACATCATCCCTGGAGCACTCTATACTGTGCTTGGAATAATAAACCCTTATAAAAGGTGAGCACCGAGAAACTCTCCCCCTTCAGCAGATGAATGTAAAAACAGCTTTCTAGTGTCAAACTGTGCACATACATATCAAAGTAAAGCGAAGCTCAAACATCCAAGTGAAGGAACAACAAGCAAAACACATTCCTCAGTGGAGGGGGACTTTAATAAAACCTGGCAAGATGTACATCTTTACATATGTGTTTCACAGCACAACATTGCTTCATAGCACAAACACTTGAAACAGGGGAAACAGACTAGTCCCATCAAACTCTGAATGAGTTAATTACATTTAATATATGTGTTTTTTACCATGTAAGAGAAACAGGAAAAGAGAAATGCTGGCTTAATTAGCAGTTAGCTGTATGCATTGGAGGTAAAATTAGTAACCATCCACAGCTGTGTCTGATGACCATAGCACACTGCATCTCAGAAGGCAAGGTAAGGTTGCAGGCTTCACGCACTTTTGTAATTCTGAACAAAACACAGGTGACATTTCTTTTTGGAATTCTGATTGTTACTCTTATTATGATTCTTTATTGCACACCAGCCTTTAAGCACAGCCTCAGGAGGATGGAAGGAACTATGCATTTCAATGCATGTGCTGTACTGAATCAGCGTGTGACAACTGAAACCTCTGAAATCTTGAGACATCCCTGTGTGAGATACTGTTGATCTGCCAGTCATTAGGGGGACAGTGGCCTTTTTTTGCAATGAAGAAGCCAGGCCCTGTACACCCACATAGGTGTTTTCATTGTGGTTGATTAGACCTCTGTGCTCTAGCTGACGTTGGATGGGGTTGTGATGGTAATTACATGATCGCACTGAACTAATAAGAACGATAAAGGTGTAAATTGTCCCGCCATAACAGCTGCAACAAAAGTAATAGTACGGTCAAGGAGATGTCAATCAAGCCTAGTCTGTACACACTCATGCAGTCCTTACCGACTTACCGGGCAAAATAAAAACCTGTGTGGGTGGAAAAATAGATCATGAAAAACAAACTAATTACATTAATATTGGTAATGGCTGCCTTACAAGTAGGTATTTATGTTCCTGGGCATGTCATAGCAGGAAAAGCACAGGTGTAATTAATATATGACTGCACTCCATTTAGGTGAACTGGTTCCAGGTTCCTGGTATTATGCATGCTGGCTCACGTTTTTAACACTGTACTGAGAGCGGTAACTGGATCTGTGACCTTGATGTAACAAGTGCAGACGTGCAGTGCAGTGTAAAAATAACATTTGATCAATGCATGGCGTCCATGTAGCAACACTGCCATATGCTGGAGATTTATTGGTACTACCAATTAGAAAATAAAGAATAATAGAACATCCTTAGAAAATGATAATAAATTAACTCTTTCTCTTAAGAAACATATAGTATAGAAACTCGTCTACCATTTTCCAAAAAAAAAAAGGAAAAAAAACTCTGATAAAAAATGATCAGAAAAAGAACTGTCACACAACCAAACAAATTTTTGAGTTTGTACCTAAGAAGTTGTTTTTTTGGGGCACAAGATAAGACACACTTACAGTTTATGCTTGTAAAAGTAAAAGTAGCAGCTTCATGGATTTTGTTTGTTTTATACAGTTTATATTTATATTTAATTATACATTTGTGCTTTCACTTGGACTTTAGAGGTGAAAACTGAAAACTCTTTGTGCTTCATGTGCAAAGTCATAATCACATGGAATCTTCACATAAATGTGTGAAAACGTTGTTTCTTTCGTTGCTGAGATCTGCAGGCATGGTGCTTTTTAAAGTGTAAGTTGAGGGAAAGGGTTAGCCTTATTTCTTCAATGTTAGAAAAATGTTTGCTGTGCAGTGGAAAAATTCTAAGGAAAATGGACGGATATCATGCTACTAAGTTATGAACCACAACACCAACCTGTGAGTACATGGCATCCAGCTCACTGAGCTACTGGGAAACCCAGAAGTTACACGCTAGTTAGAGGCATTTTTATTTATATTTTTATAAAAGCATTTATATTTCGTGTTGCATGTCTCTCTTTCCTTCACGTCCCCGGCTCACTCACCCATTCCTCTTTTCAAGTACAGTCTGTTGATTTCTTACTCTTGTGCATACCAGGTCCTCCTCTCGTTAACTCATTTGAAATATTTGTCAACACCATATTAGAGGGCGCCAGGATTACATTCAATTGCAATGTTGAACATTCAGCCATTTTTAAAATTGATTATTCCTACAATATCTATGTGTGGTATGATTAAAGAAACACACTTCAGGGAGTGCCTTGGTAGCCGAATGGTTACAGTGCATGCTGTATAACCGCAGCGTCACCAGTTTGACCTTTGTTGCACGTCACGCCCCGCTCTCCCCCATTTCCTGTGTGCCTCTTCACCTCACTCCATTCAATAAAGGTACAAAATGCCCCCAAAAATATATTTAAAAAAACAAGAAAGAAAAAGAAACACACTTCAGGTATTCAGTATTGCAAGTTGGGAGATTTGCAGATTTAAAAAATGAAGCAGCAGAAGCTGAAAATATCCTGGTTTTTAGTCCCTATATTTCAAGCTCCAAAAAATGCTGGATCCTACATTTCCCACAATGCAAATCCACAGTCTTTCATTAGACCTCACCTGTCTATAAATGGCCACGTTTTTCAAACTCCACATGCCGATTTGTTAACGCAGGTTATGAAAATGAATATGAATATGAAAATACCTAAACTGAGATTACTCATGTGATGTCACTGGAGTCAGACTTGACCAGACTTGACCAAGCTCCTCTAGAACCACAGAAGACATTATACAGCTACTTTCCCAGGCGTGTACTCCTTGTGACTAGTAAATTGATTTTTACATGTAAAATTGCTGGAGTTCACCTTTAAGATATGAAGTTTAGGCAACAAAAAAACTGCCCATTAAAGATTGTCATCACAGTAAAATGTAAAGACAGAACTGGTATGAGATGGGACAAGAAGCCAGGCCCATTTAATTCTCCATCATCCACACCCTTAATTTTTGCTGCACTATCACAATGTCACACTTCTTCCTGAGTTGGCACTTAATGTTGGCAGTGGACATAAATCATGTAGTCTTGTAGTATAAACATTATTCCTATAGAGATACTGGGCTGTACACACATGTAGTTGTGCTCTGTGTTAGTGGTGGCGCCCTGCCTACTTGTATAGTAATAGGCATTTTTGTTTAGTTCCCTTATGTTGGTCAGTTCCATGCATGAATCTTCTTCTCTGCTGACACAGAGTTGATGAAAAGATAACGGGCCTGTCCCAATACCGACGCAACATGAAATAGATCATGACATGTTGGATTCAGTACTAATATAATCAAACAGTAATTCTTCCTGATTTACACATTAACTACATCACATGATAAATTGCTATAATGATTATATTGGCAGGATTATAAAATACAAGACAATTGATGGTTTTGAAAGAGCAACAAAGAATAAAGAAGCATGGTATAATAACTAAAAATACAGATTATTATTCTAAATACATCAATTGGCCACTGTCTCCCAAAGCTGAAGGAAAGAAAAACTCAGTGTTTTTTTAATGCTGCCATACCTCTGAAGATGATTATCTTATTACTTAAAACTGGAAATCTGTCCTTCTTTCATTTAAGATTTTTTAAAATTTACATGACTGCCCCAAATAGCATGTGTGGTATTGTCAACATAATTATTTTTATGGGTAAATATCTTATGTAAGCTTTGTTTTTGCGTGCATTAATATAGTCAGAGCAGCATATGTGCAGTGATAGGGAATAAAAAGTTATGAGTAGGCTTTCAGAGGGATTAATCACAAAATGGTGTGTATTAAAGCGTATGAATGGTGTGATGTATGCAGCCCTGACACATACCCTCTCTGGAGGCCCATGGCTATGCTAATTGCATTACAGTGACAAACAAAAATCGTGTATTGGATGCTTTCATACTTTTTCCACCATAGGTCGCTTTTGTAACCACTAGGTCTACTCTGTAAGCTACACATGACATCTATTGCATGTCTGTCTGGGATATCCCTCCTCTGCTGCACTTCCTGAGGTTTCTTCCATTTTTTCCATCGTTAAAAGTTTTTTTTGGGGGGGGGGGGGTTCCTAATCCGAGTCAAGGGGCTAAGGATAGAGGGTGTCCTATGCTGCAGCCTACAGATTGTAAAACCCCCTGAGGCAAATTGTGATTTGTGATATTGGGCTAGCCAGTAGGCTACATGAATAAAATGTACTTGACTTAACCACATGAATCCAACATGTCAACAGCTATTATTTATTTAAATTTATCAGAGACATTTTTGAAGTCAACGAAAAACGTAGGTTTTCCTTGTATTCCTTTATTTCTCTACTGACATGTGGGTTCATAATAGGCCTATGTAAGTAAATATTTTCACATTTTTTAATGTGAGATTTTCCCTATTTGTAGGCCTCCTAAAAGCACACATAGGCCTATTAGCCTATATGCAATCTTATAGGATAGCCTACATGTGATTTGGTTTGTAACCTTAATCTATTCTGTCCATCAGAAAATGGTAGGCCACTAAAATAAGCTAAAACTATACTCTTATGACTAAAGTATCTGCCATAATTATATTTGGCCACAGGATTCCTCGTTCTTCCCATGCCCTCCTCCACCCCCACCACCTGGCCGCCAACCCCTGGTTACGTGAGGAGCCGTGTGCACGCGCGACACAACCGGGGATGCGCGCTTGCGGACCAGAGAGAAAACAGCTGAAGGAGGGGAAGAGTGCAGAGTCCACGAGAGAGAGAGAGAGAGAGAGCGAGAGAGAGAGAGAGAGAGAGAGAGAGCGAGAGCGATCTGCACCGCATTGACGGGAAACACGGAGTCAGAGCTCCGGTAACGCCGACAGCACAGAGGAGTAGCTGGATAGTTTTCTGATGCCGCTGCGGAGTTGACGGTGCCCGGCGCATCAGCGGGGAGAGGAGCGGCGGACCAGCGCAGGTAAGCGGACACTTTCGACTTTATACTGTGATGCTCTAGTTGCAGCTCCCTTCGCACTGACGCATCGGGTGGTGTCCCGGTTCTGGCGGAGCTGGACCGAGTGATGATGAGAACCGAGGATGTGGAAAAATGACAGCAGGACAGAATGCTGCAGCTCCCGTCCCGTGCTGGAGACCCGGAACACTATTGCCCTGTCTCTCTGCAGTGTTTTCTGGACAACCGGTGCACACGGGCCCCCGCCTCTTTTTGCGCATCTTCTGGATGATGCTGCGGTTTCGTGGCATTTTTGCTGCTCTGCGCAAATCGCAAATAAAGGCACCAAAGTCCGGGGAAATGACCGGACCCGGCCTTGCCGTCTGAATCTAGCCTACACAGGCCCGTATGTGTGTGTGTGATGTGTGAGGAGAAGTGTCATTGCAGAGGACGAGAGAACGGGGACATTTAAAGGGCTGTCAAGTTGGGCTTGTTTGGTTAGGCCCCGGAGCTGCAGCCTGGGCTGCACACAGGGTGAGTCAGGTCTGTCTCTCAGAGCTGGAAGTGGATCAGAGCACATCTGAGTGTGAAGGAGGCGACTCAAAGAAAAAGGAGAGCATTTATAGTCGATTATGTCATGTCACCCCATGGACCATACACCTCAAAACAACACACACCAGTCACAAAAAGTCTGTTCCTGTAGTATTAATATAGCGATTTATATGTGTTTCTTACATTACATGGTGACCTTGTTGTACTTTATGGTATTTTAATACCTTATGTGCTCATTAGTTCCTATATTATTCTTATAATAGTCCAATACAGTCTGTCTGAACTCAGTAGCCAGTTTAGTTACATTATTAAATCACTTAATAGGGATTGGTAATATTGTATGTCAACAGATCCCTGTGTTACAGTCATAATGTTCCCACAGGGAATAGTTATCAATGGTGAGCTCTAAGTGACCTCAAGGATATTAGTTTACGTTTCTTCTCTTCTAACCTAATATTTTTGTTGACTACTGTAATATTTTAGTTACTGTAGTTAGTTTTAAGTGTGTATTAATCAGTGGTGCGTGCACTACGTCATGCATTGGATTTATCTCTTGCAAACCATTCAATAAGGTACCACTGTCCCACTACAAGTAAAAGTCCTTTATTCACAATGTTACTTAAGTAGAAGTACAGAAGTATAATCAACAAAACTTACTCAAAGTATCAAATCATTATGCAGAATGACTTCTTTCAGAGTGTTTTATTATTATTCACATTATTGGATTATTATTGCTGATTCATTAACATGTAAGGTCTTGCTAGTTGAGTTGCAGCTAATTTTAGCTACTTTATATAGTGGTGGTGGTGGGTAGCTTGATCTATTACAATGCATCATAATTTATAAACTCACCATATGTTTCCGTATATAAAATCATAATCTGCAACTGACAGGCAACTATAGCTGTCAAATAAATGTATTGGAGTAAAGAGCACATTTCCCTCTAAAAGGTAGTGAAGTAGAAGTGTAAAGTAGCAGTGAAATATTTGAAGTACAAGTAGCTAAAGTACAATATTATAATTAAGAACAGTAGTGGAGTAGATATAATTTCCACATTTACTTTCCACCACTGATGCTGTGCCAAACTTAATGAAAAAAGTGATTATTATTACAACATTTGTGATTATGCTAAGTTTCAATTGAATCCTAATAAATTGTGGGACATTTTCTGTCATCAGACTAAATTTAGAGCTTGGCTTAATGGGTTGATAAGATAAGAACTTGTCTGTGGTGTCAGTTGTGAGTTTCCATGACCTATTATACTTGCAGTGTTTCTTAATCTCCTGTTATATCACTTTAATGATATTCCTATAATGTTCTTATATAGGGACTGTGGCCTGTATGTGTTTTGCTGTGACTGTGTAACTGTATAGAAAGGTTTGCTTATTGACTTGTGTAATGAGAGCCTGCTGCATGATGTACCCAGCCATGGAAAGAGGGAAGTGTGTGTGTGTGTGTGTGTGTGTGTGTGTGTGTGTGTGTGTGTGTGTCTGTCCCAGCTGAATAACAAAGAATTTATAACAGAAAGCCTATAGTACAGCAGAAGGAGAAAATGCTGATCTCTTTCTACACTCATTTTCCCAACAGAGGGCATTTGAAGTGCAGAATGAACTGTCAACTTTGAGAGTAAATTCTTTCTCTGCTTTAAAGAGTATAACTTTTAGAACAATAATTGGCCACAATTATTGTGGCTTTTGGTTTTTGGTTTTTGTGTGTGTGAGTGTGTGTGTTTTTTAAACTTCATCCTCCAAACATGTCCTATGAAGAATGTTGAATCACATATCAAAATCACATAAATCAACTGAATGAACAATTGAAAATGTTAAGACATCATACTACAGAACATGGATCTCCGAAATGGATAATATTCTATAAATACATATAAAACATTATGATATATAATAATCAGATGAATATATATAGACTACTGCTTTAATTAGCCAGCAAATTGGGAAATATTTGATTTTATCTTTTTTATTTTCACAGTAACAGAGTTTTATTTGTTCATTTTAATTTCACTGCAGCAATTGTTTTCAAATATTTTTTAAATTTATAGTTAAATTTTTCCTAGTGACACATTGATTTAATGATGTCACCTCATCTCATCATCATCAACTCCTCCCCCTTCAACTAATGAGTTTTGACCATAGGCTGTATGTAAAGATATCTTTATATACAGTCTATGGTTTTGACCATGAGTTTTGACTGGCAGTAGTTTAACAAAAAAAGCAATATTTTCTCAAAGCAACATATAAGTATTAGGAACCTGGTTTGTTTGTGTGGGTTAATTAATGTAACTGTATATCTGAGTTTGTGTTGATTTTCATATCGGCCAATTCTTTACACACACAGTATGTGAACATACTGACCACTGTGTGTGTGTGTGTGTGTGTGTGTGTGTGTGTGTGTGTGTGTGTGTGTGTGACCTGAGCCTTGGCCAACAGTTTAATGATCTTACATAAGAATAGGACAGGAAGGCCTAGCATCTGGACCCACCCACCCACACACACACACACACGCACACACACACATGCACAGGGCTTACAGAAAGAGGCCAGATGTTCATCAGGCGACAGAAGCATCCATATTATGTGATATTATTTTTTTCAAGGATACAGTAATTGGTGATTTTAGATCAAATCTAAACATGAATGAAATAAGGAGACATAACTACACCAAGCTATTATAGCTTGGTCTCAGTGACCAACAAACACTCTTCTAGTTAGCTAATCTCAACACTAACCTCATGTGAAGTGTTGTGTGTGTGTGTGTGTGTGTGTTATTAGTAATAACATTACTAACAGTAACAACACTAACACTAATCAAAAGGGTTTTAAATAATGATTAAACTCTAACCTTATTTTAAGTTTTTTTTAAGTTGTGAGTCTAAACACTAACTTACAGAAACACTGACTTTAGCTGTTTTATTTTGCCAGTGTTGTAGCCAAAGTTGTCAGGTAGTTATTCTCAAACCTAATGCTAAACCTAACCTCAACCAATGTTTCTTTCTGCACTGATTTTAATCAGAATGGTTCTTACATAAAATTTTAGGTCTCACAGACTATTTTACACACACTATTTTTATTTATTTATTCATTATTAGCCTTTATTTAACCAGGTTTGTCCCATTGAGATCAAACATCTCTTTTACAAGGGAGACCTGGCCAAGAACAGCAGCAACACAGAGTTTCACCAGTCAATTAACAGGCAAACACATAGATCTGACTAACATTAAAAATGATGAGATAAAACGTTTGCACACAGACAACCTGGACTCGCAGAAAACCTAAAAGCTTTTTTCCCAATTCAGTTCGGACTTTGGAATCAACAAATCGCTTAATGACCAGAGAACAAAGTTACTTATTTCCATATTTCAAGTTTAAAAGGGAAGATAAGTAAGTAGGAATTTTGCCAAGAATGACTTTAGAAATAAAAACATACCAATGACTGAAGCAGCGTGCACATAAAGCAGACCAATTCACTTTTGAATGTAAGATGCAATGGTGGGTAAGAAAACCACAGTTTGTAATGAATCTTAGAGCCCCATGATACACACTATGAGCATCACCATAATCAATAATAGGTAAACAGGTAGACTCCACCAATTTCCGTTTCACACAAAAAGAAAAGCAATACACTATACACTAGATTTACACACTAGTATAGGCGTATTCTATAACAATGCACAAGATTTTGGCTACTCAGTTTACATTCACATTTGCTATGGAAATTGGTCATAGGTCAAAAGAAGGTATGTTTAATAGGATGCATCATTAATAGTGCCCCTTACTGTTGCTTTTTACTATAAATGCTTTTTATTAAAAGATTGTCACCCAATAGGGTTGATTTAAAAAGTCAATAATACAGAATCGGATTGCATAAAACCATTTTCAATGCAATACCTTGTAGTTTAAACACTACTATACACTTACTGTAATTTAAGGGATAATCCGAAGCACATTTGCATTTTTTCCTAATTTCTCTCTTTAATTTCCAGAAGAATTTGAATCAATGTGCAGCAACTTTTGGATATGTGGGAACATACAATCTGGGTGAAAACCAGTTTAGACTAATCTGCTTCTTCTACAAAATCTGGTTCTTTTTTTCTGTAAAAATTGGTAAAGCAATGAGCCTTAACCACAAATCCAAGAAGATATGTAGAGTAGTCAGGGTGCTCTGGAGCTAATGTGAGCAGTAGTTTGATAGTGAGTTAGCGCTGGGGTTGCTGCTGTAGAGGACTGAAAATGTTAAGTTGGCAGGTCAGCATTATTCACATAACAGGGCAAGTCACAAAACTGTTCAGCATAGCTAAGTGTGAGGCATTTAGTGATTTGGTAGGTACATTTAAATGAAAAGGTAATTTCTGACAGTTTTGGAAACAAACTCTAAGGGTTGAATTTAATGTCTCATGTGGCTCTGGAGGGATGCTTTTAAAGTTTGAAAAAATAACCCTGAAGATGTCATCACCATCATATCAGCTTGGTCTTGAGACTTCAAATATTTAACAGAAAGCCTTATATTACAAAGGTGTGGGGTTTGAAAAGAACTGGGCATTTAGGAAGCAGAGGGGGTCTAATGAAAAAATGCTTTTGAATTGCATTATGGGAAATGTAGGAAATCCAGTGTTTTTGGAGCTTGACCCATACTAGGGACTAAAAGATATGTGTGCCTCTGCTGCACAGATTTTGACCATTCTTTTTTAAATCTTTCTCTTATGAGTTGCCCAAATTTGTGGCCAGACAGACACAGTAGAGAGAAATGGCAGCTGAAAAATAATGGCCACATTCTGAAGGAAATGAGTCAAAACACCAAATATTCATTTGACTTAGAACGTGGCAAGTGCCGAGGCCAAGACATGCAGCCTTCTTTTTGCCAAATCTTTTGTGGCCCTCGCTACCTCTCCTACCTACCTCTACCTGTCTTCCTCAGAGGATCCAGTCCCTGAATTTGGACATAGCTAACTTCTGATGAAGGCGATATATAGGTTGATGCATACACTTCCTTTGCTTATTACACCACTGAACTGCATTTGAGAATGGCTGTGAAGATTCTTAGACAAGAAAGATGTACCGACAAGGAGATACATCATCAAGTAAAGACTCTAACCTTGCAAAAAGATAACCACCTCCTGTCTAAATGACACACTATTAGATTATACAGATATATAAAAATATAGTATGTTTAAACAGTCAGATGAATTCCCTTTCGTCCTGACTGTCGGCTATTGGCTTCCATACTGAATATGGGCCACGGCGCCCTGGGAGCTGCAGATCTAGATCTACCAGAGCATGCCCTGCTTCTGAATGCAATATGTTTTTTCCGCTATGAATTAAAGATGTCAGGGCAGTCAGAACATCTTCCATGTTACCGTGACCTGGAGCCAAGCTTTGTTTGGTGGGCTCCAGTGGGCTTGTGCCATCTGTCAGCAGTGGATTCATGGTTGGTGGGGTTCTGTACTGAAACCGATCTGGTGGGTTATGACGAGAGATGAACACGACGCGCTTAAAAATGCACCAAACCCATATCCAGATGTAGGACGATATGTATACGTTCTTTAACTGAGAAATCTGACCCTAGGGTATCAGGTGTCAGCAGTTTGACTGACTTCCTCTGATGAATGACAGCAGAGGAAGCAGAGAGGTGTGTGAACGCTGTGGACACACACTAGCAAATATTTCAGGCTTTCTAAATTACCTTTGGCCACACACTTAAAGCATCAGTATGCTTCAGAAGAACTATTTTCTATGATGTGTTGTTCGAATACTTCTGAAGTCTTTATTTATATTCCAAAAGGCCACCATAGCCTCTTCCTGGCTGCATCCCACTGTGATGGAATTAGTTGTGTAAACAATGAAAAAGAGAGCTTGAGAGAGAAGTTCAAACCCCGCTCACTTTCATACCTCCACCCACCTGGCCAATTGCTGCATGAAGTAGGTGTGATTGTCGGGTTGTCTGTTGAGTAAGGTTTATGAAATTGGCCCAGTTCTGCCCTCGCAAAGGGGGTTGCAGACACTGTTGGACGATCTGACAAGCACTTTGCTTCAAGCAGTCTGAGGCCTTTAATGGCTTGGATTCAAATCCAATGTGTACTCATTCTATTCATCTCTAGATGCTGTTATGTCATTGTGGTTTGTTCGAGGCAGATGACCCACCCAGAGCCTGGTTCTGCTCGAGGTTTCTGCCTGTTTAAAAGGAGGTTTTTCCTTGCCACTGTTGCCAAGTGCTTACTCATGGTGGGAACTGTTGGGTCTCTGTAAATAATATTATAAAGAGTTTGATCTAGACCTTCTCTTTATGAAAAGTTCCCTGAGACACGTCTGTTATGATTTGGCTTGGCGCTATATAAAAAAAACAAAACAAAACTGAATTGAACTAAAATTGAATTGAATTGTAGTTCTAGGCTAAACTACTTGTGCAGACAAGAAGCAGGGCTGCACAATTATAATGTATTAGAATGCTTATCAGGCCCATTCAACCATGATGTCATGGTCGGGATGATGTGGCAGTGTTACACCATGTCAGGGATCCCACCCACGTGAAGTTTGTCTATTCTAACATTGACACCAAAATGTGATCAAACTTGATCAGTTATTACTGGTCACACAGTCCAAGACACAGGTGCAATGCATGCATACATGGGTTGAAGAGTTGTACAACACATCACCGTGAGTCGCTCATTTGTCTTTTAACTGTGTGCACCTCATCTCAGAACATAACACTGCCAGCTGCTATGTTAACATCAGACAAAAATATCTTTTTGACAAGTTCACGTTTGTGACGCCTATGACAGTTCAGCAACCTGACTGTAACTGTAGTTGTGTTTCAAACTTTTTCCAATAGTTTTCCAGGATATTTTGTCCAATTTTTCCACTCTGGGACTTTTCAGTGACTTAAGCTGCAATTAAATAATTCCAGCTGTTGTAGGTCTAGGCAACATTGCAATCCAGCACTTCTGTGCTGGGCCTTTAAACCATATCCATTTAATGGTCTTTTACATGACAAAGTTTAGTACCCTTTGATAAAAAACATAGGAAAGTAAAGAGGTCATGTAAGTAGCCATAATCCTGTAATAATTTCCCTAAAGCTTCTTTCTGAAAACCCTGGGCTCCTGCTGAAAGTTTAGTTCAACAATGCTGCAGTTCAGGTTTTTGGCCAGCAGATGCCAGTGATTTAACACACAACACATGTTTCTTCTATACATACACACACTGTTACTCAGTGAGTGCATCCATGTGTGTCCTACAGTCAAACTGGTTTGTGAGGCTGCTTTGGGTGTCCAAGTGTTTTGTTGTGCATGGCTTTCCTTTAAACATGCCGGCATGCACACACAAAGATGTAACATTTACAGTGCTACATGGAGATGTTTTGGTGCTTTTTGCATCATTTCATTTTATATTTGTAGCACAGTTCATCACTATCAAACATTTCATGTAATGGTGCATTTCAAAATGTTTTAGAAACAGCCAGGAATAGTTTGCCCATTCTTCATGATTGGAAAGTATGTTTTCTGTGGGGTGCTAGTGAAGTACATGAAGAACAACCATAACAGAGGTCCACATCTAAAACCAGTTAAGGTTCATTAAAACAGTGGAGATACAGATATACATTTTGATTTTGATTCCACACAACTATGCATGTAAATCTTATTAATTTAATTACTTATTAATTAAAATGAATTACTTTATTAATAGTATTACTTCAACTTTTGCGTCTCAAGGTGGAGTTGATGCTATGGTGCAGCTGTGGCTCAGGAGGCAGAGCGGGCTGTCCACCGATCACAGGGTTGGCGGCTCGATCCACATGTCGAAGTGTCCTTGGGCAAGACACTGAAATTGCTGCCAGCACCCTGCGTGGTAGCTCGGTGAATAAGTGGCAAAAACCTTGTAAAGCGCTTTGGCTAAAAGCGCTATATAAATGTAACCATTTACCATGCTGTTTCAGAGGCTGTTCCGCCAAGAAAAGAACAAACACTGAATACATCAATACAAGAAATTGGCACCAAAATAAATATTAGCCTTTTAAAACCTTTATTAATCAAAGCACAGAACATAGAGTACATAGTGCGTAGTACACAGCAGCAGCAGCAGCAGCAGGCCGTATGGCTGCTTTCCCAGTGATCCCCTCTCCTGGCTCCCATTCAGTTAAATAGAGCAGCCAGTGCAGATGGGACATAGCCAGGCCAGGTGAATTGTGGGTAAGATGGGGCAGTGCCCAGTGATGGGTAAATTAATTCTGCATTAGGGAAGCCTTCTGGCATCTAAGATCACCTGGCATGGTGTGTCTGTCTAGGTATGTAGGTGTGTGTGTGTGTGCGTTGAGTTGGCATGGGATTTAGAACAATCGCCCTCCTGGGTTGAATGGTAGGGTTTTAATACTTCACCTGGCATCAAATGTAGTCTGAACTGCAGGTCAGCATCCAGTCTGACTCTGCCCAAGGTGCACAGAGAACTGCTATGCAGTCATTCAGTCAGACAACGGTATCTGGATGGTTTTCCATTTAATCCACAGTTGCTGAATGACTTTGTATTTTACACGTACAACCAGGTGGACTTCTCTAAGTGCCTCTTTGTGTTGCCCCCACTAGCTGGGCTTCCATCTGAGGGGAGCTGCTTCAATCAGGCGTCTTTAGAGAGCCAAAGTGAAACTGGAACTTCCAGGTTCTGTTCCAGAAGTAAGAAAACCTTATTCAAAATCACACTGACATTTGTAATAATGGAAATTATAAAAAATCATGCCCAACAACATAACCTTGCTCAACAGTATGTCATGTGGTTCACTCCATTTTTCAAAAGAAAAGTGCCGATATATATCATGGATAATGGATATGGGAGAAACTGTTACAATGACATATTATTCACAGATTCAGTGGGACTTGTAGTTATTTGATTCTTGTCAAAAAACTGTTGTTGATCATGAATTTCTTGAAGGGTTTCAGAGTGCTGTAGTAGATATCTTTCATACAATATAGGTAGAAAAACCTAGGAACATGTTTAACATGTGCAAGTTAGTGCAACTTAGTAGGTTCAAGTCCATTTCTTCTGAATTGATTTGTCTTCCCTAATGAAACTGGATAGCAGGATGGACCTAAGACCATACTAATCAATTTGGAAAGACTTTTGTTGTATCTGCTCATTGCTTTTCTGAATGAATACCATCTGTTTCCTATGAGGCTCTCTTTTATGTGCAGAAAGCTGATGCAGATGATAGAAATTCACAATTTCAGCTTTATCTTTTCTGACATTTCAAAACGTAGCCCAATATTCTCTTGACAGTCAGACATGTGTATCTATATCTCTGTGGCTATGGCTCGTCCCTGCTGCGTGCACTACATCGTCCCACCCTACAGCCGTCCTTTAATGGAAAACCTTTTTTTTCTTATCCCCCAACCGTCTGTGGTTCCTCTCAGGTTACCTGAGCTGTGCCTTCAAGTGTCCATCACTTTTCGCTTTTCAGCAGCTTCTATTTTTAAACGCCTCACAGAAGCCGCTGTTTGCTCAGAGGGCAGGGAGGGATGAGAGGAGCGACAGAGAGAGAAAAGAAGATGGATCGGAAAGAAAGGGGTGAGAGAGGGAAAAGGAGACAGAGGAACATACCAAGATAGGAAGATGAAAATAGAAAAACAAAGAATGTGAGTGTCTGGAGTGAAGGCCGATGGCACAGTGCTGTCTGGCGGGCTGCCAGGTGGAGAGGATAAATAGAGGATGGAGAGAACAGAGGGAGGGAGGGAGGGAAGCATCCTGGTACTGCTCCAGGCCTCAGTCTCCACCGAGACCACTGACTGGATGAATAGAAAACAGGGAACAAGGAGGAGAGTGTGTCGGACCGATATGATTCCAGTGTTGATATTGTTAGATTAATGCTGCTTAAAACTGATATTAAGACACGACCACAGACAAACCATTAGATTTTAGAGATTAAACAATAATTCAGTAATATACCATTGTACCATCATAGAGAGCAGACATAGGTGTTTCTCTGCAAACAGCTTTATTACAGAGTTGGGCCAAGGAATTACTATGAATTATAAGCTCTATCAGAAGCAGTTTTTTTAAACATGGAGGTGACCATCAAACGTTATCGCCCCAATTATCCATTACGACTGCCTTTACACTACAGAGCAACTTCCAGGTTGAACCTGCAGGTTGAAGTAGATGTGTGACATGGTTCAGGTCCTGCCTAGCACAACTAAGAAGTCTGAGTCTGTAGATTGGTGTATATGCAGGTTGTGTCTCACTCTTAGGCTACATCCACACTACTACGTTTTTGTTTTAAAACGCGTAACTTTTGCTATGTTTACATCTAGCGTCGACACTACTCCGGTGTTTTATAACCCCTAAAATGGAGTTTAGTTTGAAAACTTTGGATTGCGTTTTAGTGAGGACGGGTGAAAAGGGAGACGTTTTAAAACAATGATGCAGACACCCATGTTCGCTTCCTGATTGGGTCTAATCATCCACGACGTGTCCTTCCCTGATTCGTCGTGACCCTTTCCCAGACGAAAACAAACGACATCAGCCTTGACTACCGGCGGTTAATTCAACATTAATAATGAATTACAACACTTACTTTCAGTAACAGTTCCACCTGGTCGTTGGTCCAAGCACAGAAATCTCTGCTCTTACTTTGCACCATTGCTGTTCTTCGTTCGTAGTATTTTCTGCAACTAAGCAACCAGCCGCAGAGTAGACCATCTGCTTCCTGTTATCACTGAATGGTCATGTGATGTGCGTTTCCAGGCGTGTAGTGTGGACAGAGATTGTTTCTGAAACGGTGATAAAACGCTTGTGTGTACAGAGATCGTTTTTGTTTTAAAATGACATTTAGTAGTGTGGAAGTAGCCTTACTGCCCAACTTGTCTCTGTTGTTAAACTGTTTGTAGGCTCTCCTGCCAACTACACTCAAATCAGAAGGAGACTGTGAATTTGCAGCTGTGGTAGCATGTGAATCTCTTTCTAATGTGTCATTACATTGAATTTAGGTTATGATTCTTCCATACAGCTAATTTAAGACGATCATTTCTGAAATAATTTACAGAATCAGTCAGACTGCATCATGTCAGAGGTGTAGGACAGTGACTGGACCAGATCCGGCTTTTTTTTAAACCCCAGTATTGGCCCCATCTATCAGTCTAACATGGGAGGAGACAGAGACAGGAGCGGTAAGGAAAACCTGATGGAAGACAAAGGTCATAGCTCTGCTCAGTTGATGCACACTGATGCTATTTGAACAGCTTTGCCACAGGCTGCTTTCCAAATGTAGCTGCGCCACAGTTAAGATTAAAATACAGCCAGCAGATCTGATCCTCTGAGACAAACCGTCTGATTGGGTAGAAGCTGCTTTCTAGACAGATGTTATCAGGATAATTATGTTTCTCTCACTGTCTCCTCAATGATTCAGTCTTTAGATTTGCATCGTTCATGTGCAGACGCTGTAAACAAGGTGTCCTTAAATGTGGTTGTTTGAAGCGCTGCTGCATGAAAGGTGGGGTTAGAGAGCTTGTCATATATTCCATCCCTTTCCTTCCCTTTGCTTTCTCTCTTTCTATCCCCTCTGTTGATTGTGCTGTAATCAGAGGCTGAATGGATGTGCAGTAGGCGAATGATGGTTAAGTTTATGTGTTGTGTCACGATGATAAATGCTGCTTATGAAGCTTAATCCAGGATAATTCTGTCTGTTATGTGGCACTGTTGCAATTTTGAACTCTGTTTTTGAGTGTGTGTGCCTTGTAGCATTACAACATTAGGCCATGCATATGCATCAAGGGCAGAAGTGACACATGGCCTTTTCAGCTGTGATAAGGACAAAAACTTGGAGAAACTCTCCTCTGATAAGTTTCCACATGACTTGACGTGCATGCTAAACAGGAGCCCTCTGAATTAATTTGCTCTTTGCTGCAGCTTTTGTTTTCTTGCTTATTTGTCCTGTTCATAGACATTCACCTTTGTTTTCACTTCTTAAGATGTGGTTTAAATAATCTAGTAAAACTGTAGACTTCTTGCATGTACACTGTTATAAAGTTCTGTTCGAATTGCTGCATCCCCTAACCTCAGGAATAATACTGGTGTGTCACAGTTCAGGTACTAGGCAACAAGGCTGTCAGGGAAGAGACAGGAAGGCCAACACGTTCTCATCCCAGGCGTTGCTTTGTCCCCCCCTCCCCATCTGATGCGGCTGGGATTATGTTGAAAGCCCGGTGCGTCTCATACATAAATGTATTATAATAACTGGATACCAGACCCAAAGATGGCACCTATTCAGTCCAATAAGAACTGCTCACCTGGTGCATATGCCAAAAAAGTTTCTAGCTTCCAGGTTTACTTCCGGGGTATGCGGCCCACTGAATATGCGTAGTAGGGTTGCTTTTTTCGGCACGAGGAACGTTATAAATATAAAACTTCATGGATCAAAAATTCATAATAGAAAGAGTCATAATTGACCTTGTTTGCAGTTCGAGGTGTCCTGTCAACAGTTTTACAGATGACTCTTTTATAATGGTGGCCACTGGGCAAATTTGGAAGCAAGGCTGACAGACGGTAAAGGGTACCTTGTGTGTCTGTATGAGACACAGAGGGGCGTGACAAAACGTCAGTATTTGACGACCTGGGAATGAGAACGGGCTGGGAAGGCAGGTTACAGACTGCCAGAAGGACAAAAGACAGGTAGCAGGCAACAAGCAGGTTTGCTCAACAGAGATGGGGACAGGATACTGACAGGCAGGCATGGTCGGAAAACTGTGGCATGGAAGCAACACAGATTATCTGTCAAACGACTGGAGTAACTGGGCAGGTATATGTGGGGCTAATTGGGTAGTGAGTGACAGGTACGCAAGGGAGAGCAAGGTTAGGCAACTGGAAAAGGGTACATGCCAATTCCCTTAATTGCATCCATGTTTCCCTCATTTGTGTCTTTTCCTTGAGTCTTAGTGCCTCCCACTAAAGACGTGAGGAGAACTGTCACGTGAAGTGGTGTCCATTTCTGATGACGACACCACAGCTGGAGCAGCTGTCAGTTGGCTTTGTTCTGTAGCGTTTGATGGAAGTCTTTCTGTATGTTTGATCTGTATATCAAAACACAGTGTGTAAATGTACGTCACTGCTCAGATGCTGAATGCACTGCAACATTTATTGATATTCTACGTGTAAATTCATTATTTCATAATCCAGGTTATGATTAGAATGTTTTATAATGTTTTGTAGAAATGATTTATTAGGCCAAATGTTTTACATAAAGTGTAAATTATGTAAATATATCTCACATCAAATATCATCATGTCTCCTCCGGACAAAAGGATTTTCCTTTAATATGCGAAATGCAGAAATTAACTTGTAACTGCCTTGTCAGTATGTCCTTGTAGACTGCCTCTGGCTATAATAGGGAAGCAGACGCTGCCGTAGTGCAGAGGAAATGAGCCCCATTAAAAAGCCTGCATGGTTAATCATTAACTCAATCGATCCAGTTCTCCATCACCTTTAGTTAAGTGCAAATCATTTCCACTGCCTGCTCATCAATCAGCTTCTCCTCTCTCTTGCTCACTGTGTGACTTTACATGCCAATCTACATATTTTGATGTTGCAGGAAACCCAAAGGTGCAGTGATGCCTGTTGCAGTGGGTCATGATTTACAGTGCAAATAGTTTGCATACAATGTAGCCTACATAAACTCTGTTTTTTTTATTTGAATGCATGTCTTGATTTTACATTTTTTATTTTTGTTCATGGTCAAGAGAAATGCAATGCACTGGCCACATTCATATTCCCCAGTGGATGGACTGGTTTTGATTTAATGACTCCATGGTCTTTGCTCTAGTGTCACAACTTCATTGGTAAGGTTGTAAGAATATCTTAGTAGAACTGGTTCCACCCACTTCTGTATTGTGGGGTGTAATGAATACTTCAGCCTCTAAGGATCACTAGCGGAGTTTTGCACTTTTAATTTTTGTTAACTTTAGCTTTAAGTTTAAATTCATATTTTTGAATTATATCTTTGTTTGCTGTTATTTATTGGTTTCCTCAGTATCATCTAATTAAATTGTAGATGGTATACTGCTGCTATTGTGGACAAAAGCTGTTAAAATCACTGTTTCTGTTTTTCATAGGACTAATAGCTGCTGGCATGGTCATTTATATAAGCAGTATTTGAGGCCGTTTATTTTTATATTCACCTTTTTGTCACACAACAGTGACATACACTGACGTGAGACAAACAAATAGTGTATATTACATGGGTTGAATGAATTATGACTATTCAAATAGGCCAGCTCTGATCCAACCTGTCTGAGTGTAACTAAAGCTGGATGCCTAAAGGGCTGTTCCCACCATATATCCCATCTGTCACTGCACTGAGTGTCTTCCCACAGCTGATTGACTGCGTCTGGCAGGCAGGTGAGGAGTGTCTGCAACAAAAGGCTTTCTCCATTATGAAGCTGAACCACCTAAACTTGTTAACAAAGGACAGCCTTCCCGCTCGCTGCAGTAACCCTGCAGGGCTTTCTCACTGCTCTCTGACTAGCTGTCACAGCTCTATTGATCACGGTTAACCCATCGCTGGATCAATAACACTGTTACCGGTGTGCCACCTGATATGATTGACTTTGACACCTTAGAGCTGCAGTGGAAGGGTGGGGTTTGTCACACACATCATTTCATTGTGCAATCTTGTATTGTGTAATGGCAATAATGAGCTGAACCTTGAACAACTCTGTGTCAAAGTAGGAGAAACTTGATGATTGTGACCTGAAGGCTGTTAAGGGTCAAGAGAGAGAAGTACGAAGTTCAGTTTTTCCCAATTTTCACCAAAATAGATTTTTTTTAAAATGCTGATTGGTTTAATCCGATGTTCACTCAGATTCTATGCCCCCAGCATTTCAACTTTATTGTGTTTTAATGCACATTTGGTGCTCTAATTAGTATTTCTGGCAGCAGGGTGGTGAATGTAGTAGGGCTGTACCGACTCAGAATTTTGTCAGTTGAATTGGATTTGGCTGTTCAATACAAATATTCAATTATTTGTTCCTTTTTTTTCATATAGACTGTCAAGCAACGCTTTATTGAACTGTCAGGGTGACAGCGGCGTTCACGTAATATAGTAAACCAGTTAGCCCTCCGAGCTAATGTGTGCTAACTACGCTAACGACGGATCGGGAATGTGCAACAACATTTTTTGCTGACACTTGATATCAAACAAAAGCCAGAGACTAGATCATATTAAGTTGCTGTGAGCTGTAAACTCCCTGGGTCTGGGTCCGCAGCTGCCTGTACCCGTCGCAGACATCTTCACCAAGCAGACGGGACAACTTGACGTAGGGGAATGATTTTACCCCGGAGAGCAGCGACTGATGATTTGAATCTTCTTTCAGGTGGCAGCCCCTAGTATTGAGCGAAAATAAACTACAGTGTGCGTGTTTATGGTAACGAGGGAACATGTCACCCGGTGCTCCTTGATGTGTTTTAGTTTTTGGACAACAATGGAGCTCTATGGCACAGAGGAAGAAGATATACCAGACTGATGATACACACACAATACTTAAGTAGTAGGTATTAATACTTAAGTAGTAGGGTCAATTCATTTTTGGTCTTTTCATGGGATTTGTTTGAATCAAGAAAAATATGCAAGCTCCATGACTAAAGCCAGAATACAGTGCATTACAACAGTGGAGATGAAAGGAGAGATAGGATGGATGATGCTGGATTACAGAGTTTGTTTTCTGGTCGACACTCCCATCACAGCTACTGTAATGGAAATATTTTAAGAATGGTAAAATTGGTTAAAAGTATATGTGTGTTTAATTAGTTCTCTTGGACTACGTAAGCTACTACATCTGAGATTACCATCATCAGTAGACTCACCGCCCCACACACACAGGCCATTAGCAGGCAGTGTTAATAGCTACTGATGAGATAAGGTCAGAGGTTATCCGCTTCTCCATTAGGGAGCCACGTGTTAGCATGGAGCAGATGTGTGTGTGTGTGTGTGTGTGTGTGTGTGTGTGTCGTCTTCTATAAAACCTCTTTTCCTAAAGAGAGGCAGACCATCAGTATTAGTTAAATATTGTTAAATATTAGTAGAACTCACACACACACATTAAGCAGATGTTGCAGATAGTTCTGTTTCATTATGGTTCTGCAACAAAACAAAACTGTGCTAAAACACTACGTATATAAGACTGTAAGAATAAGACTGTTTTCTTTCCTTATACTCAACAGATATTTCTTATCAAACTGACTTCTTCACTCTTTATTTGTGACAAATTACCCTCCTTTATAATTTCATTCCTTCTTCCTAAAGATACACTGCCTGAAACTATTAGAGTGCCCTCCAGCGCTCCAAATGTAACTTTTTTCACTGTTGGTGTTTGAGTTTCTAAACTTTGAGGGTTGAACTGAGAGGGTTTGATGGGTAGGATGAAATGTTAACAGTGATCAGGGCCAAAAAATCCAGTGTGACCCTATGGGATCAAGGTAGATTCTGATTTAACTGACTTGCAACATACCGGTAAATGTGCCCAAACCCAATTAAAACGTGAACCACAGTCATATTCTGTAGCAGAGCGACTCTCATGTACAGTATATCATCCTTATCAGATTTATTCACTAAGCACATTCAACAAAACCCACAGGTATTATGTCCCTGTGTACAGGATATATTCAAGTTATTCCAAACCTCAGACTTTTCCTTTTTTTCTGCTTACTTATGATTTCCTGTATGTGTCATCTATGTTGCTGTAATATTAACCTAGGGAAACCTGACAAGCCCCTACATTTTTCAACCTAAACAACAGAATAGTTAGTTTGTCAGTGACTCCCAAAACAAGATATAGGCGTGCCAGACCTTCGTTGTCATGGTAACAATAATAAACACATGGTTAACGTTGTGAAGCGGTCACAGTTTGGTTAGGTTTAGGCACCAAAAACACTTGGTTAGGTTTAGGAAAAGATCATGGTTTGGGTGGTTTAAGTTTCGTATGTTAAAATAAGTCAGCCTGACTTTTGGTTTCACACAGGACACGAACTGCGGTCTCCTGGGTGAAAGTCCTGTGTTGTTTGTTTGTTTCCTCCTTTGCTCCCGTCATAATTACAATGGTCACTAGAGGTCACCGCCTAACAATATACGTAAATATGGGTCGTAATAAGCTGCCTGCACAGATGACCTATATAGTCGGATTTTTGGGGAGGATGGTCTCAAATTTTCCAGTTTTGTTCCTTGTGCTGTTTTTATTGGTACCTGATCTTTTGTAGATTTTGTGTCTTTTGTTTGCTTAAAAAGTTTTATTATTGTATATAAATGTCACCACAAGGACTTCAGATTAGGGGCATGATGCAGCAGGGTCCCCCCCAATAGGGCAGAGTCTGAACTTAAAGCCCTGCTCCACATTAACACTTGTGTACCTGCTGTTTTCCTTTAATGCCAACAAACTGTCAGTGTCTTCATTCAATGAAAGTCTTGTGGCATACATTAACACCACGTCCACTGTAGCCAATACAATACACACACACACACACACACACACACACACACACACACACACACACACACACACACACAATGCAAATATATGCACAGCACAATACCCACAATACATCTGAACCCCAAGACGTACTGTGGTCCTTTCTTTCCGTTGAATGCAGCGATCTGAAAGAACCATATAATGTAGAGAAAAGTGAGCAATGAACGCATTGTATGTGGGTGTATGCCTGTGTTTGTCCAGCTGACAGAGACTGGCGTGATATGCTCCCTATCAATGGCATGGAAGTGAAAGAGAAACTCAGACCATGTCCACACCACTAAATTCCAAAATGTTGTTTACATATCAGAGTTTTGTCAGCACTTCACATGTTCTGTCTTTTTTAGAACTTCGCCTTATACTTTAAAACAACAAAATAATATGGGAACCATTAAATCTCTTCTTTTTGTCCGTTTTCCTTCCTTTGATTCTTCATTGGAATATAGAAAAATAATTCATTATGACCATCATCTGGTAAGTGCCACTGAAAGGACTAAGCAGCTGGCTACTCTGCTTGCTCTCAGGGGGGTAGGGTAATGCTGTTTCTTCTCCACCTCAGAGTAATAAATGATTGTTTCAGTGCAACTGATCACATAATACAGGTATACAAGTATAAAATAGTGATTTGATTGAAGCTCATAAATGCTACCTGCTATCCAAAACCAAGCTAACAGCAACAGAGTATAGTGGGAAGAGTTATTTTGGGCGTCTAGGGTTCCATTAGCCCCATTCAGAGCTGTCTCATCCGCTGCATGGGAGACATGAACTCAGCAGCTATGGCCCAGTGTTTTGTTCAGATTTGCAAGAACAGTGTTTCACATTTACTGAAGCTCTGATTCACGTTTCTGTGCAGCTTCTTCTTCCCCACAGCAGCAGAGACGGAGGCTAATGGATAACATATTGTGTATAAAACCATCTGCCATAGCAAACTGGCAGAAAAAACGTGGTTTCTTCAGAACTGAACTTAAAATATGTCGTAACACAATCCCATAGTATTGTTAAATTATCCGGGAGATTCTTGTGTTTTTATGTTGAGGAACATTGAGGACATCATCAAAGAAATTTACTGTAATTTACAGTGGTAATAAGTACTTCTGGAACCAGCAGTTCCGCCCATTTCCCAACTCTCTTGCATCAATGTGTGTTAGTGCATCTTCAGAGTGGACATGGATCATAAGAGACAGAGTGGGAGAGGGAGAAAGGAGTGTGCCACTGTCCACACACACACACACACACACACACACACACACACACCACAATCACCTCACTCTGTCTCTGCAGTCTGTCACCCTCCTCTGGAACCCCCCCCCCCCCCCTCTTTCCTTTCAGCACCTCAGCAGATGGGCAGTAGTGCTCCCTCTCTCTCTCTCTGTCTCTGTGTGTCTCTCTCTCTCTCGGTGGGGAGCAGTCTTTTGATACCCGTACTGGCCCTGCGATCTACATCCCCTCCCATCGCCTCAGGGGCTCACTCCCCATTGTTTCTATTGTTTCGCCTTGAAAGTGGGTTAAGAAAGACGGCAGCAGCGGACAGAAGGGATGGAGGACTGAGAAAGATGGGGGCAGTGATCGAGAGACACAGAGGAAAGCTGAATGAGAGAGAGGAAAAATGACCAAATCAAGATGGAGGGGAGGAGGTGTCTGATCATAAGGATAAGACAGGGAGATGATGAAATGATGGGGGAGGGGAGGGGAGGGGAAGGGGGTTGATTTGTAAAAAAGAAACAGATTGGGGGAGAGATGAGCTAGCAGAGGGAGGGAGTTGGTGTAAAGTAAAAAAGGGGCAGGTGATGATCAGTGATTAGAGTGGTGACGTCAGGAAGATGGTTTTGCGCTGGTTGTTGGCCATTTCATATACCTCATTATTACATACTGTATGTATAAAAGTCAACAAGAAAAGTAATGAAGTTAGAGGGTTGGGAAGTTCCAAAGAAAAGTGTCTTTGTGGACGTTTAGACTGAAAGAAGCACAGAGTCAAAAATGCAAGATGAAGTACGATCCAGGAAGTCCAGTAGAATATTTTGAAAAATTGGTTTTAATATTGTTTGTTTTGTATTTATGGTCATTTATATTTCTCTTGAAAATGTATGTGCATGTGTAGGGTGCAAGTATATACTATACTTTTTAAAAGCTAACATGGTGGTAATGCTTAGTATCGATGGTTATCTATAAGTCGCATCATCAGTCCAAAAGATTAACAAACTTGTGTACATAAAGATTTCCGGGAAGAAGTTAACTACAACTCCCAAGGTGCATTTCAGCAAGAAATATCCAATCGCTAAGCTTAAATTTCTGTCATATGCTCCGCTAACGGTGGGAGGTAGCTGTTGAGAAAACTAATTTTATAATCTGCATCTTAAATTAGTTCACTTTTAATTTTGGAGTCAACTTTGGTTGAATTCAGCAACTGTGGCGCCACATTTTGTTAACAGCTGCAACAACAAAGCGTTTTGAATTCGCTACCGTTCTGATTCGCACCTCTGACTAGATTCTTCTCCATGGCAACAGCGGGTGAGGCGCATGGCTATTGTAGTATTTAGAGCCGTCCGCCAAAATGACAGATGTAAACCCTAATGTAAATGATTGTTATATTATCCGGGAGAGTCTTGTGTTTCTGTGTTAGGCAACACTGAGGATATTGCTGAAAGAACAAATGTAAATTTCAATACAGAATCGAGAAAAACACTGCCAAAACCAGCTGCCCCTCCCACTTTGCAATTCTATGCTACAAAACTGAAAATAACTTTAGACACCACCCAGATAGAGATATAAGATAGCTGAAAATGCTTGGTGAATAAAGTGTGGTGTACTGGAGATGTGCGACATGAATAAATCTTGATGGACAAATCCTTGTCGCAACATGTCCACATCAATGTTACGACAAGTATCACATTTTTGGCTTCATGCACCACTGAGCAACTTTCAGTGAGCATAGTAATGAACAGGGCCCCACCTCCGATGCTGTATCCACTTCACTTTATACATCCATAGATTTCACAGAAGCTAGGCAGGAAGCCAAGGCTATGGCTGCTGCTCAGACTGTTTTGGTACAGATGTGATGTGATGTGTTATGTTGTTTTCAGGATGAAAGGTCAGGCTTGGTCCAGGCCTCAGATGCTGGAAAAGAGTTCAGTCAACACCAGATGCAGTTCACTCCCATTTTAAAGGGGAAAACAAAATCCTTTCTAATTCAACAAAGCTCCATCCGGGGAGCAAATGTACACATACATGAACATGAAGATGCAGCCATGGTTCAGATTTCCCCATTTAGACATTTTAGGGATAGAAAATAATTGTCAGTCTGATACTGTAAGTCCTGGCTTCCTACTACTACTACACACACACACACACACACACACACACACACACACACACACACACACACACACATATCAGTGTATTATGAGGCTGAATGCCTTTTCACTACAGACCTGATTTGTCTGCCTGATTTCCCTTTCATTTAACTCTAGCATCACTGTGAATATGTGAGTGTGTGTGTGTGTGTTTATCCCATGGCTATATGTTTTCTGTTTATTTTATTTAAGAAGGGACAATGCACATTAATTAACATGAGCACTTAGGTCCGTCATGGAAATGTGCCAGATTTAGCCATACAGGGTAATTTTTATCTGCAGTCCCTGGCAGGTTGATGGCGTATAATACAGCACTTAACCAAACCAAATGACACGTCTGTCTGCTTTGATTTGAAGCATGAATTACCCATTATTAGAGTCAATGTCATTTCTGGTCAGAAAATGACATCCATTGATTTGTCTAATAGTCTTCTGCATTTTTGTCAGCCTGCTTTGCAGCTGCTCCGCAACTAATTTCAAGGTTGCTTTTTAGAAAAAGGGCTTGAATGCTCCTCTGATTACTTTGTGCTCAGCTGTGGAGAGTCATACTATAGTATCTTTTAAAACAGGCGTGTGATAGCGCCACAGCAGTGAAAATAATACTGATTTTCTGGTTAGCGGAAACGTGTTAAAAGCTGCTCACTATCAGCAGCAATAATTCCCTGTATAGGATTTTTTGGTAGAAAATAAGACATAAGCCTAAACATATTTTACATTTTGTTCTATGATATGAATGCCTCTAAATGTCTCAGCTGTGGATGAGGCTGTGAAATGTTTCTTTCTTTTATATGTATTGTGTGTTTGCTTCAAGTATGGAAAAGTGTGGTGATTATCTGAAGAAAATTGGTGTAAGCTACAGTATATCATAAGTCTATGATCACTACAAAGCTTATTTTGTAGCCTAATCAGACTGAAATGCAATTGTAACAATTTCTTGTTACTTACCTTGTGATAAGGAAAAAAATGTAATCAGCCCAGGTAATGCCTCAGACGAGCTCTAATTTTTTCATTTTTTTAAATGCTGTGGCTAGACTCCTCTCAGTCCCAGCCTAAAACATTTTTCTACGGAGAACTTCATAGAAAGAACATGTTAATGGAGAATTGCGGAGCCAGGCTCTTATTTTGATTGCTGCTACTGAACACATCTTATCTGAACCAAGACCACAATGTTCCCCAGATAGCCATAATCACCAAGTTCTACATGGAGGCCAAACAATGATTGTATGATTAATTAAGTTCCTAATCCCAGTTTAAGCCTTGCTCATAATTATGGAAGTGCTTCATGCATATGTAAAGAGGCCATTGAGCTAATTCGGAGTGGGGTTGATTCATTCACTCAGCAACTAATCTGATGACTAATCTGTTAGCATGGTCTATCAGTGGTGATGTGTTGTCAGTCACAGGGAACTACAATGTGTGTGGCTTTGAGTCCTCTTAGTTTACTGTCCTTCGCAAAGTGATGGAAATTTGTCTTTGATGTGGCCCACACAGGTACACATAGAATAAAAACCCTGTATGTAGCAAAAACTAAACACATATTAATAATTTAATTTTTACATATGTATTGACGCACAGAGTTAAGAGCAGTTTGGCTGTAAAGTGCAAATATGTGCAAGTGTTAGGATACTCACAAAAGGGGCGTGGCGGTGGAACAGACACACACGCACACACCTTCACCCTGTCTGGCAGAACTGATATTCCAACTTGCATTTTGTCTCATGTCAAGCTATGATTAGTTCACTGGTAAACTCTGCATATATTCACATTCCTCATGTCAATACCTATGAAAAGATTTCAAACAACCTATCTGTATCTTTTCCAGATTAGTGGATATGTGTAAACAGTTCCTGTTCAGTTCAGTTTATATTGAATCAAAGCTTCATACTCTTCCTATTGTGTTTACTAAACATACACATATCAATTGACATACATTCATTTTTTACATTACATAATCAGTTCCTTTACTCTTTGTTCCCTGTGTCCCAGAGTAGCCCCTGATGAGGATAGGTCTGTGAATGCACGTCCTGTGCAGCTTCAGGATTGGGTTCCTCACCAGCTGGCACTAAACAACCCCTTTGATGTGAAGTGGATGAGTGCAGAAAGTTCATTCATTTTATTTTTCCGTGACCGAACATTAGACAGCGTGATAGCAGGTAATGGTAGCTTACTGCCTTGTCTCCTTAGTCAATTTGTGTCTCCATAGCAGATGGCGGCGGATCTGAAGAAGGAGGGTAGTTGACTGTAGATTCACACAGGTGTTGACAGGCCTGACCTCTAGCAGGTTACACTGAGAATACACAAGCCGTCCTGGGTGAGCTGTGGGGAGATCTACACATCTTGTCCAACACCTGCATACTGGATACAAAAGGAAAATCAGGATCCACAAAGTTGCGAGATCAACATTATTACCTTGCACTTGGTTGTGCTAAAACACAAAAAGCACAAACATATAAAACACCAAGAGCTGCACGTCAGGAGTCGCCCTTGCAGAAGAACGCCCGCCCATTAATGTAGGCTCCATTATGTATTCATATGTGCACAGGGAGTGTATCAGTGCTGCGAGTGACAGACGTTCAGTCTAGCCTCAGGCAGTGAGCTGTCATGACAATCTGTGTGAATGGACTCTGGGTTACATGCTCAAATTGGTAATCCTCATGTTCCTCTTGATTTAATTCTATCTTCTCCTTCACTGCTAAAAGGTTGTTGCTTTGTATTTTATATATTTTGTCACCAGTATATGCATTAAACATGGTTTTGTTGTGCTGTATTAGTGCACTTTCTGGCGTGACATTCTTTGATTGTTCCCCTAAGCCTAACCCTGCTCAGAGTAGGCTACCTAACAACAGTAACAAACTACAAATAGGACTTTCAAAACTATTAGTGTGATTACTTACTTATATTGGCAAGCCAAGATGAAAAACTGTTGGTGAAACGGATGTTAGTCCCATAAACGATTCTGCCAACAACTAGGGAAATTCGTCACAATCAAACTGTTTTGTTACATGCAATATGCACACTTACGATGGGAGGGACATTTCTTTAGGCTTTGAAATATCATTAATGCTGTAATAGAGTTAATTATCTGAGACATAAATACAGACATCTTCAATAAGTTCAAGATCAACCACAAATATCTATAAATATCAGCCTAATCTTTACAACTTGATCAACTCCCTGTTTTTCATGGTTATTTCTTCTGCTTCAACTTTTCCCCTCTGCTTAACAAACTCATAGGCTACAAAAAAGTCAAAGAACATGTTATCACTGTAACAGTTTTCTACAAATGTCAATAGGAAGCTTTGAGCTACAAGGGTTGATTAAAGACTGAACCATACAGTAAATGTGTTGTCCAAAACAATGAGGTAACAGAGGCTAAAAATCTCCATTGACCTGTAGAGTTGGGTGATAATTCTGTGTTTCCTGCACTACGAGAACTACCCTTTTACTTTATATTACCCCTTTACATTCATTAATAATCAAATAAAATTGATGAATGCAGGTTTGAGTCTTAAAAAGGATTCCTTAAAATGTTGCTTTTCAAGAGTGCAGTCAAATGTGATGCTGCTTGAGGCTGGTTTTTCAGGGTGAAACTGGTCTTACAGGAACTGTTCACTTCAAATTTTAAAATTCAGTCGTCATCCACTCTCCCCAGGCTGACCATAAGGGTGAGTCAGAGCTGAGTGGTGAGTCCTCATCTTGTACGGTTTCCAGCAAACATTCAGAAAACCACTGGCTCTGTCTGAACTGCCTTTGTTGGGCAATACTGAATGGTTAGCTGAGTCTAACTGCTCTCCCTGCTGCAGCCTTAAAATACATAAATGGAGTCTGGCTGGTGAGAGTCGCAAAAAATGCATAAAATGGCCATTGCTTTTCTCCTACATATTTTGTTCAGCATACAAAATGTATGCAGCCAAGTAACTGCACATCAAATCCACAAAGTTTAGTGAAACTTTACTAAATAACAGTGGAGTTTTCATGGGTATAAGGGTGATTCATATGATCATAATTTTTAATTTGTGTTGAACAGTCCCAATAAATGAGCATGGAAATATTGCATTTAAATGGCCTTAAAAAGTTTTTAACTTGTAGAAACTTTTGGTCACCCTGTACTACCCAAAATCAATCTACTGTATGCAAAGCGCTCATATCCTTAATTCTTTTTACTCTGTCAATATACAGAGACAGGCTGAAAAATGTAATGTGACAAATGAATGGCAGAATAAAGTGATGGAGAGAGGGAGGAAAGGAGACAGTCGAAGATGAATGTAGGGAGAGACGAGAGATGAAAGCAGATTTCGCCCACCAATTATCCCCTGGACCTTGTTATCTCAATGCCCTTAATTAGGCCAGCCCAGGACATCCACTAATTTGATTGGACAGGGCCCTGGCTGTAGTCAGGGTGGACAGCCAATCATCTCAAAGGTCGTACTCCTGAGGAAATGAAGATGAGCTGGAGTGAAAGCATGCATGAAGACACAAACACACTGATTGATGTGTGATTGTAGCTGCTTATAAGGGCGTGGACAGTTGTATTGTGATAAACCTTGCTAAAGTTCATGGCCATAACATTGAAGGTCAGTAGCTCTGGATTAAAGATAAATATTGCAGTGTTGTCGAAAGAAAAAAGAGCGGGTATACTGTAAATGGGGTCTAGCTAGAACGTTTAGTCACCAGTTTATGTGTACTTTTCACTAATAGATTGAATCGCTATATTGATTCTGACCTATACGTCAAATATAAGTACCAATTATTAGGAATTCAATTTTCTGATAAGTGATATATTGGGTGATAAATTAAAGGAAAAACCGAATAAATGAGCGGAGAAACATTATGAATATGCAGATGCTTCCATACAGACCAAGAATACTTTGATGGTTATGAAAATGATTCACATATATGGTCTTCACAGTCACCACATCTCAACCCAATTGAACACCTATAGGAGATTTTGGAGCAGCATGTTAGAGAGCGCTCTCCAAACACTAACTATCCTTTGGAAGAATGGTGTTCTATCCTTCCAGCAGAGTTCAGAGACTTGGGTAATCTAAGACAAGGAGAACTGAAGCTGTTCTGGAGGCTCTTGGTGGAACACACACAGCCTAAAGGCCAGTTCAGACCAAACATTCGCAATGAGACAGAACCATTTTAGAACGTTGCAGGGAAAAGTTGCAGCGGTGTGAACTGTCCCGTCTCAGCTCGACTCAAACCGGCTGATGGTGTCGCCTGCGACTCAGCTTGTCAAATCGCCAGTGGCTGGTTTTAGAGCGTAAGGCACGTCACCTGTTTCAACAGCCAATCAGCTCGTAGCAAAGTCATCTCGACCCCCTCATTTTTTAATGTTTTCGCTGTTCCATCAATACTAGAAATGCAACTGTAGCAAGTAACTTACTATCACTATCCTCATTCATATTTTAAGACTCTACTAATTGTATCCAGCTACAAAAAAAAAAAGCCGGTAGATAGAACGGAAATACAGATAGTCTTTGCTATGGAAACGATACACCGTCTCGTCTAGTCACATTGGTGAAAACTGACAGGTTTCAGAACGTTTCAGAACTGGCGCATTGCAAGTAGTTGCAAGTTTCAACTCGTCTCGTCGGGAATCTTTGGTCTGAACTGGCCTTAACACACTTCACGTTGTTTTTTTTCCTTTGTCACCCATCTGTATCTCTTAGTTTGTAAATATAATTTTACTATTTATTCTTTAAAACATGGCGTGGCTTCAATAGTGCCTTCAAAGTAACATGATAAACATCAGGGTTGGTGGTTTGATCCCCGACTTTTTCTGTCCACATGTCGAACCCCAATTGCTCCAGATGCTTACTGGCCTTGGTGTGTGAGTGTGAATGGGTGAATGAGAGACAAACTGTAAAGCAGTCCATTTACCAATTAGACCGTTTACATATGAATGTTGAGAAACGACAGAAAGAAAGAAAAATGAAATGCTCCCAAAAAATGAAAAAAGATGTATTGAGTACAGCTAGGACCTTTTGACTTTATGTCTTTCTCAGTTAATACTCAGCATTTGACCAAGAACTGTCTTAGCTGTTACTCAGTGAATATTTTGTTGGGAGCATCTTTTCAGTGTACGGATGCCTTTTTTCTTGATATTGCTTTTTCCATTTTGCCAGTGCACCTGATTTGAATTTGGGATGTGTACTACTTTGTGGCTTTAACATATAAATCTTTGAAATTAAGTTATTTCAATTTACAAAATAATTGTGGAATTGTGGAAAACACTTGAATTCAGCCCATGTCGGAAGATGTTGTGGTGGAAATGAACCAATCAAGAGTTTTTGAAGAAATTCTCATATAAAACTTACTGAACAAATTGTGTTCTATATCTGAGTGCACTGTATACGCACACTGACTACACCTCTAATGTGCGGACAAGGTAATCTGTTTCGGACTTCATTACGTGTGTGTCTGTGTGCTAACAGTGCTGTAGGCCTGTGTGTGCAGCAATCTGAGGTCAGTGGAGCATGGCAGGTCAGAACTGAATGCCAAGGTATTAGTGAGGAGTCAAGGACATTAAACCCATACAATCAGTTCAGCTTGTGACCTTCAACACACACACACACACACACAGCCATGTCCCAGTGTTGACAGGTTAACAGTGTGTGAGTGATGGAGGTCAGCCCTAATAGACTGATCCTTCACCAAATGCCATTCAGAGTAACACGTGTAATGTAATTCTGTATAGAGTAGCACTCAGTCAGATTATATGTGCTTACTTCTGGTGACCATGGTTCATTCAAGTGTGCAGACAGAACATTTTGTGGCAAAATCACTTCATATGTCATAACACTAAGCTGAGCAATACAGTATACGGAATCCTCAAGAAAAATCAATATAATGGTCCTATAATATTCCCACCAGGGGTTATACTGTCTCTTAAAGTTACATAAAAGGACAACTCAAACATAGTTTGTATTCACCAATTGACTCCTGCCAGCGCAGAATTGTGACGAATGTCGATCTAGATTGCATGAATTCCGATTAGGACCACACATGAAAGTGGCCCAAATCAGAATTTAAAAGATCAGACTCCATGTGATTTGTGCTGTTCACACTGTTGTAAAAAAACAAACAAAAAAAACTGATCTGAGTCACATATGAGCAAAGAAATTTGGGCCACTTTGGCCTACAGTCTGAACATAGCCTGATGGCAATAATCCTGTGTCTGACTCCTGGTGTGTGTCTGTGCGTGTGTGTCCTTTGCTGGTTGAGTTAACGTATGATGACCAAATATAACCCAAGCCCAGGGGTCTCCTACACACTGCACTGACACATATAGGTCACCCAACCACCTGCACACACACACACGCTCCAACATCACTGACAGTTCCAGTATCCATGTCTTTCTATCTTCTTCTCTTTCCTAGTCTCAATTTTCCTCTTTCTGCCTTTTCTTTCTCACATCATCATCTTCCTCCATTTATCATCGGACTCTGCTGTCTTTGTCTGCTAATCTGATCTGATCTCACCACTCATGAAGACTTTAGACATAGCCCTACTCAGTTCAAAGTCAATCACGTGGATAAGCATTGGCCTCTTATAAAAAATGTACAGGAACACTTGATTTATTTATTTGTTTTGAAGCTGAAACATCAATTCATGTAATAAATGGTAAGTGCATTGAGATTTGCTGTGCATACTCATGGTCCTAATGAACAGAGTGAGACTTGAGACTTTAGCTTTAGATGCATGTTGTTTTGTTAAAGCAGATTATCAGTTTCGGAGGAGGTGTGTGTGTGTGTGTGTGTGTGTGTGTGTGAGCAGTCTCTAATTGGTTAAGGGATGTGTGAACTGTGTTCTGTTCCACAGAATAACAAGCATGGCTGCAGGTGTTTCCTAGAAGTGGGGGAGGTGTGTCTGTGTCTGTGAGTGTGTGTGTGTGTGTGTGCACTTGTGTACCTATCCAGTGTGTGTGTATTTGTGTAATCCAATTCCTCTTCACCAAATCCTGATGTCTTTATAAGCAGCAGCACACTTACAGTTATCTCCACCAAGTTTGTAAGTGTGTGTGATTGCTGATTGTGTATAAAGTCAGGCTTCTACCACATTGAATCCCAATGCAACAACCTGCCAGAGAAAATATGAGTAGCATTTTCTTTAAAGACAGAAATCTCTATGCATTCCTTTTACTGTTGATTGGTTGATACTGTCAGTATGCCATACTAATATTACTAAAATGTTCATAATTTTGCTGTAATTGAGTCTTATCATTATTGACTTTATTACGAAATAAGTTTAACATTGTTAATATTTTGACACACCTTAACTTAACTAACTAATTTATGAGCCAGAATTACTAATTTGTGCAAAAAAAAAAAAATTCTTTTTTTCACTCCTGACACTTGCAAGGCTCTGTATTCTAGCAAATGAGCAACAGAAATGTAAAAAATATTTGAATGTATGCATTTACCTTGCTGACTAGCTAGCATGCTAGTACATAATTCTATAGAATGAAACAACAAGCGAAAGCTGACCTCTTATGTTTGGGTTCACTTCCGCTCAAAACAACCATGACTGACCAGTTTGACGAAGCTTTCGTTGAACATGTTTGTATCATGGATGTAATAAGAATAACTATATGCAGAGGCATGTTCATTACACTTCATCTCCTCTTCATTTAGACAGGAATGCAATTGTAAACATATATGTGATCATGAAAATGCTCTGATTGGACTGACAGCCAATGCCAAATATTATTGTGTGCCAGCAGTAGTTTTGAATCCACATACAGTAAATGTATGTGCCTTTGTCAACATACATGCCTACATGGGTTAATGTGTTTACTCATGCATGCCTATGTGTGTAAGCGTGTGTGAGAGTGAGCGTGTTATTGATTGGCGCAGATGTTCCACATGGCCTCCATGCCACAGATGGCCAGTCAAGTGTCTTCTCTTGTTCTTCTGTCGTCTTGGCACGTCATTAGACATGCAGGGGCTTGTACATGTTGCATGTTTGCATGTGTGTCAGTGTGCGTGTGTGTGTGTGTGACTCCTATGGCTACTGCTGACCAGCTGCTACCAGAAGCTATTGTGTCACCAGATGCCAGGACTGTATGGCTGTGTGTGTGTGTGTGTGTGCGTGTAGGTGTGTGCGTGTGTGTGTGTGTGGATGTGTGTTTGTGAGCATTAAGAAAGAGTTTCAACCGCACTGTGTGTATGTGTGTTGTTTTCAGAAAGTGGAGACGTGTTTTTCATGTGTGAGTAAAGTTTGTGCTTTCACCTCACCAGCAGCAGTATTAGGGTATCTCTGTGCTATGACGTGTAATCTGTGTGTGTGTGTGTGTGTGTGTGTGTGTGTGTGTGTGTGTGTATGGGGGAAGTGGTCTATGGAGGCTTAAAGGGCTAAATTAATGAATGACCTGTGCCTCCACTTGGCCCCCACCAACTGATTAACTGTAGAAAAACGACCACACCTCCTGTTGCTGGAGACAAAAACAGGGGGGATGGAAGTCTCTGTGTGTGTGTGTGTTGGGCGGGGTGAGGCATGGTGGTTAGACAGGTTTTTTTTTTTTTGGGGGGCGGTGGGGGTCAGTGTATGGACAATAGGCTTGGCGCGCGACAACCTTTATTTGACTTGACAATCAGGGAAGAAGTGTATTAGGCCTCCTGGACACACACACACACACACACACACACACACACTCACACTCACACCACTGCTGCCATGTCCTGCTGTCACTGTGTCTGCTGTGGGCTCAGTTGTCTCCTGCCCCCCCCTTGTCATTTTACTTCTCAAACCTTTTCATGACTTTCTATGTTGTCTGGATTCCAGAGCCAACACTTCACCTATTTTATTTGTTGTTTAAAGATACACACAGCTATAAAGATAAAGAGACTATTGCATTTATTTTATTCAAGAAGGAAGATGCCCTGCAGCCTGCAGGCGCTATACAAAAATCATTTATTATGGAAAATATTTTGAAATGTGTTATTTGCATTGGGACACATTGACTACTTTTACATGCACATGCGTCATGTAAACGACATATTCTGTTTGGATATTCCGAATTAGGCCTTATTCCGAATGTAGCATTTTCCGATTAAGACATGTGGGATATGCTGATATTATTCAGATTTTAGGAGCATTCTTGGACCTGTATACAGCTCATTTGGAATATAAACCCCAGTTGGGCTTTTTACCACAGTTTGCGACACATGGCCTCTCGCCTGTTTACAGTCAGCTCTGTGTGTAAACAAACCAACTAGCCAAAAGTTTTCAAGGCTGGGGTAGAGATGCATGCAAAAAAGAAAAGCGAACATTTATGTTTGTAAGGAGAAACACAGCTACTTTTAAACATGATGAAAGTCTTGGATATCAACAGGTTTTCGGATATGTGCAAATATCGCAACGCTGACCTTTTCAAGAAGGTTGAATGAATGAAAGAGGCTGAGTTCGCACAGTCAACCAAGTCCGCCACAAGTGGAAAACGCTAAAAAAAATCCTATTTTGGTTTCCACTTTTCCATATTTTGATGTGATAAACTACATGTTAGGGCATCGACCCCTGTCAAACACAGCCGGAGTATGCATGGCTGCATGTAAACGGGAAATATTCATTTTCATTATCCATGTAAACAGCTTAGAAGGAATATTGTGAATATGTGGCAGATTTTTTCAAAAATGCTCTAGGCTTTATCACCACTGAGGTTTGGTTTTTGTAGTTGTGGCCATCATTTCTATTATTCTATTACTACCGAGATCTGCGAATGTGGCAACATCCTTACAGCAAAGGCCGACAGGGCAAGTAACATGAGCAGACAGATGATCAGACGTTTTTAACAAACCCCTAGTTAGGCTAACTTATTTGGAAGAGAACATGAGGGCGAACGATGCAGCAATTACCCAACTTCCTGAATCAGCTTTGACCTACTGTACATACTGTAGTTGTGTGCACACGGTTTTCATCTATTTTAAGTCAGTGCTCAGTTTATTAACAAAGTTTCAGTCCTCAGAATTTCATCAGTGTATTCATACAGACAAACAACACTGGTGCAAATATATACAATGTAACCTGGGAAAAACAAAATACATTATTTACTGTACACACTGTATTACATGCTGTATTTTGAAAGAAGCTGGAGATATAACATCTTTAAGGCCTTAGGTCTATATCCATGAAACAAAATGTGTTGTTCAGTAAGATTATTGCACAAATACACATATACAGTATATATATAATTAATACAAAATACTAAAAAGCATAATAACCATGTAAATGATAAAAGTATGCAGAAATGAAAGAATTAGCATTCAGACTCCAGCTACATTGCTTCTAAGAAGACTCAAGCCACCAGGTATTTCTGTTTATTAGCATTAATTAGCATTCATTGGAACGTTTTGAATTATTCACAGATGTTAAAGTGTGTTGCTCAGCTACTACAGAATAGGAGTCATGAGATAAAGCTTCAATAGAACTTGTATAAATGTAATGGATATGATGGCTTTTACATACAATAATTTTGCTGCAAGAAATAGTCCATATAAACTCAGTTTCTTCTAAAAAATGTCAACTTCCTGTAAGTGAAATCTCAGTGTGTTGTTGTTGTACTGTATGTTGCTGTCTGTTCTGTTCATATGTGACTATGCCTGTTCAGTGTCTCAGTGAGACTTAAGTGAATAAAAAATAGATTTAGAATGAAAGGGAATGCTCATTTGAAGGCTGTTTTCAAGACTTTTCTGCCGCTGAGTTGTTTCGTGTTGTGTCCACCGTCTGTCAAAGCGCAGGACTAAACCTGATTGTCATTGCTGTGTATGTGTGTTTTTGTGTCTAGGGTTGGGTATGGGCGGATAGTCAGCATCAATGTAGCCATGGCAACCATTGCTCAATTACTGGTGTGTGTCTTGTTTACCTCCAGACAGCGAGCCTCTCTCTCTTCCTCACTGTCTGCAGCAGCTGCTCCCTCTCCTCTCCCCGTCTCTCACTCTTCCCCCTTTCACTGTCTGCCTTTTCTCACTATTTTAACAGGATTTGTCTGTCTGGTCCCAATTTTGTATCTGACACAACACAAAACAGATTCAAGCTTTAATCAGTCTGCAAGTCAATTTCTTTTCGCAGTCAGCTGTTTTGTCCGATTCTAAGCACTTGATAGTGTGAAGAGATTTATAAACTATATTTGGCTAAATGGGTTTAACAGGACACAGCCATATCTGGCTGTTGGGGTCATGCCTTTTTCATAGTGAAACGGTCCTATTTTAATCACGCAAGCGCAACAACAAGTGCAAAGTGGGTGGTCCTGGGCGGACTCGGACTGTGTGGGCGTCTACAAGCGCACCTGCTCCTTCTGTTCATGTGTAAAGTGCAAAAGGGCTGACTGAAGTGGAATATAGATCTGAGCGTGTGGTGATTAATAAACCTCTCAGGCCAGTCACATCACTTTGCCCATCGCTCTAAAACAGCTGAGCCAATCACAGTAAAATGTGACACAGCAGTGTTTGCATTTCCGCCAAAATACCAACAACTCTCTTTGCGATGCCTCATTAGAATGAACCTCCCACCTGTTTGCGCCTCTCCTCCCACCTGTGCACCATGCGCTCTGAGCTGGGCACCAAAATACCACACAGATAAGACAAATTTGAATTTGAAGGGCAGGAAAATACCAAACTGTCAAAACTCTCACTGCAAAAATAGTGCCCAAAGTCTTTTGTACAAATGCAAAAGCTGATGGAGCTCACTGGGAAGAAGCCTGATGTTACTTAGAAAGTTGAATCTAATGCCACTTTTTAACTAAATAGTTCCAGGGACTATGGGGCCACAGGAACTAAATAGGAACCAAAAAAAAGTCATCTCTGTTTGCGTTTCCACCGCAATGATTAGGCAAATTAGTGCGATTATGGATTTAATTCATGCTGTTCTTTGTATTTACTGTGGCATGAAACACTCTAGTGTTTTCAATCTGTTGAATCTTTTATGGGTTTTTTTCTGCTTTAGAATGTAACCCTGGTAAAAAGAAACAGAAAATTAAGTGTTGTTTCTAATTTTGTAATCTAATCACTTTGTTTTCAGTGTCATTCAACATAAAGGTCTGCCCTTCATCGTTATATTAATTCTAGTAGCACTTAGTGCTAGCCTGACATCTCCAGACCAATTCACAAATGTGAATTAGTCTGTAACCTCTCAGTTCATTTTTGATTTCCAAGGGACGTTATCAACGGGCGCAGACTGAAATGTCTCTGGACACAACTGGATAGACCTACAACCAATCAGAGCGAATCCTGTCAGAAGTACAGCAAACACATCTTTCTTATCAACACAAGCTTTAAGTGCAGTTGTTTGTTCTTCTTTTAGAGAAAATATACCGTCCAGTTCGTTTAATACTGATGCGATAGCAGATTCAGAACGTTCCACATCAGCAGCAGCCATCTTGGTTGTTAACGAAAATGCCTCAACAGCGCTCCTCTGTACAGTCGTCGAATCCCTGGGCCATCGTAAAGTAGTAGTAGTAGTTTTTTTGCACCAGGAACTATGGCTAAAGACTATGGTTCCTCTGGTCAAAAAACAGGTAAGGTTCTGGAGTTCCTGAAATATTCTGATTCTGTCTTTTTTTAGAGAGTGCTGTCTGTTTTCAGACAGGGGCAGGTCTTGGTCAGAAGTGTGTTGACCATCATTGACCTAGAGTTGTTGTTTTTGTGTGCATGCATGGGACTGTGTCTCTCTCTGTCTCACACACACACACACACACACACACACACACCCTCTAGCTGACAGAGTTTTTGCTGAAGAACACGGTGTTGCACCATGCATACACTAATTAATTTTAACCATTAAACTGCTGAATTTGATGTCTCAATCTTCTTTTTCTTAGTTTACCGGAGAGTACTACTACTACTTCTACTTAAGTAAACCTTGGATTTAGTGATTCAATCTTTTGATAATAAATGTAAGGACAATTTGCTTTGTAAAGGGTCAGATTCAGTTGTTTAGTCCCCTAAAGTTAGCTCTTCCCAAAATGTGGAAATTACCGTTGAGTTCTTGCTTTACTGGAACTGTATAGTTTGCTGGAACTGCATCAGTTAAATGACTCACATGTCCTTTGGCTGTCTCTCCCCATTGCTCAATGTGATTAGAGTGAAAGAAAGAGCAGATTATTGTTGGAAGGTTCAGGGTGTCCTCACTCTGTTGCACTTCCAGAGAACACTGCATGAGGTTAAGGGACTCTGTAGTCAACATGTGTGTTTTTGTCTGTGAATATTCAAGTGGCCTCCACAACAAGCATTGTTAATATCATGCTCCCATGCTTCTCCTTCTCCCACCCTCTCTCCCTTTATGTCTCTGTCAGTGTAAATTTTTAAACAGCTCAATTAGTGAGCTACGTGATACAGATGAAGGGGGCTGTTCATGTCTGACTATACGTGTGTGTGTATGTGTGTGTGTCAGTGGTATTGTTGTTCTGTGCTGTCACAAATGGTGGTATTTTTACGTCAAATGATGCAACTTCAGATTAGGACATGTTTTCCAGGTATTGCTTAAATGCAAACAGTGATAAATTGAACAAATAAATATCCCCATTAAACAGCTTTTCACTTCTTTAAAACTCCTGATTCAGGCAATATGCATCAAAAGTCACATCCCTTCTTCTCTTGCCCTTTTTCCACCAAATTAGCTCTGGTTCTTGAACCGGTTCCATTCAGGATTTTTGGAACCTTGGTGCTATCTAGAAAACCAGCCTACCAGTTTTAAGTGGAACAGTTGTAATCAAGATGCATCATCAAAGGAGGGTGTTGCACAATGCACAACGGAAGTAAACAGTAGTAGCAAGATGGCGGATCACGTTGATTACCTGCGAGTTTGTTCATCTTCTGTTATTACAGATATTTGTTTTTGGACCAACTATTAATGATAAGAAGACGTAGAAGACTATTACCATAGTAGACCATAGACCATTGCTGCCTTCTCCATCCTCTCTTTCCAACCTGTAGAATATGACACGCTCACTGATGTTGTCACGGTTCGCACTTCAGGTCAAGGAGAACCTGCTATTTTTTGGTTCCAGCTGGGAAACAACTTTTCAGGTTCTGAACCAATTTATGTTTGGTCGAAATGTTCCTAATGGTTAAAAATAAGGTGCGCAAACTGGAACGGAACCCGTTCCATGTTGGTGGAAAAGGTGGTGAAAAACATACACAAACTCCTGGTAACTTTGCGGATAAATGACCACACAACTGATCAGAAATAAATTAAGAAATCCTCTATATAACTTTTTTTATAGCAACTCATTTCGTGCCACCATGACAAAATAAAATGGCTCAGCTTCTTCTTGTTTCAATAACATCCTTTTCAAGTTATTCATTTTTCGTTATTATGACGTATTTTTCCTCATTATTGCTTACATATTCCAAATGATTGTTTTAACAAGAAACTTAACATCATATCACATTGTTGTATCATAAATATAGTTTCTTACAAGAAACTGACCAAATATATTTTTGTCATGGTAGCTGCAATAAGCAGCCATAGATCTTGCTTCATATTCATTAATAGGAAAAGCAAAAACAATAACAATTACGAAATCCAATTAACCTGTTTTACACTTTCAGTACATTTACTGACAGGATGGGCTCAGGATGTCTGATCTACATGGTTCTTGTGTCCCTGGACAACTGGCACTCCTCTAACCATTCACATGCAGATATTTGTGATATGTTGGCAAAAAAATCCAAATCAAGTAAAATATGCCAAAATAGGATTCTGTCTTCAGTTTATCCACTTTTCAGACTTGAACTTCAAAATAAGTGCATTTTTTTGGAGAATCCTTCCTGTTTGCTGTAACCACTTCTTTTCTCTCTGAAATCCTTGTCTGTGGACTTTGTAACATGCCCCCATGTAATAACACCTTGATGTGATGCATAGGAGGGTTCCTTGTGGGTCTCGTCTTCTGTGCTACAGTGCGATGTTGCTGCGTGTTACTTGAGAGGGAAAGGAGGAGGTCACTGTGTGTACAATAGCTGCAGTCTGTTCCTCCTCCATATTGTTTGGCTCAATCCTCCATCCACTGGACAAGGCCTTATTGATAGTAGCCCACATACTGTATCTGCTTACCATGGATTAGTTCTGGACTTACACACACACTCACACACACAGACATCCTGACATGAGAATGGGAAGTACTGGAATTTTCCGTATTTACGGGAAAAGGGGGAGAAAAAAAGAAGTTGACATTCCCACACCCATACACACCTAACAAAGAGTGTGTCTCTGTGTGTAGTAGGGTGACATTTCAGACTGTGAGTAATGGTGTTGTTCTCAGTTTGATGTATGCAGGTAGAGGATACACACACTCATGCAACCAGAAGCTCCCTCTGACACAAATTTGACATAGTCTAGTGACTAATGAGTGTTTTTCTAACTACACAACTTCCAGCCACTGGTCTCTACTGAGTCATACACCCAGCAGTATGTTCTACAGTTAGCTATTGTGTGTGTTTGTGCTCTATTTTGTTGTCATTTGATTGGAAAACCAAACTCTCCCAGTGCCCAGGGTGAGATCTGCCCTCCCTCACCCAGTTCAATAACGACAGACATGGCTGTACTCCGTGTGTGTGTGGTGGGGGTGCTTGTGTAGGGGTCAACGACAGAGTTAATTAACGCACGGCCCCCTGTGGCATACACTGTAATAAGTCCAGCTATTGTCTAGCTATGAAGTTGTCCTCATTTCTTCTAGCCTCTCTCCTTTACTGCCTCTGTTTCCACTTCACTCAGTATTGTTCAATCATTTTTCAATACGAGGTCCAGTATAACACCAAAGTAATACCTTACTTTGCAGTATAAACTTTTTTTTTCATTTAACGCTCACATATGCAAAGCCAGGCAAAATAAGTTACAAGTAAATTGCAAGTCTTGTAAGTCTCTGAAGGCTGACTGTTAAAATGAGGCTGCATTCATTTTTACGTGGCTTAGTCTAGGTCATTTCAGGTGCATAAAGGCCTAATAATTAAATATTCAACGTTGGTGATTATGCAAGGCATACCCTCTGCAGTCATTGTTTTTATTACTCCATGATTTTACCAGGTCAAAACTTGAGATTGAATGTTTTTGAGCGTGAAAGGTCATTCTTCAGCTTTGGAAACAGACAGCCAATCTAAGTTCAACTTCAGCATTTCTCTGAGCTTTTAACTGCATCTCTCCACCTCCATCAGTGGCTAGAATTTTCTCAGTTGTCATGGAGATGGCTTGGTTGTCATTATATCACAGAGGTATGGAGCTTCTCTCACGTGATGACAGGTGGTTGTATATGGGGGGAGATGGAGGGTCCTCAACGCTGATCTTTGATTTGGTTCAAATTGAGATACTGGTATTTTGAATAATTTCAAGTCTCAGGTCAAGTCAGATCTTTAGGGAGTCAAGTCTCACAGCAGTCCAAGTCTCCAGTCAGTTTTGTGACTCGAGTTCAAATCTCAAGTCCTAGACTCTAAGGTCTACAGCTCTGTTATCTTCTAATTGTAATTCTAATTAAAGACTCTTGATCATAAAAAAATATTCTACTTTTGGGGCCTTAGAAGACAGTAAACAAGTATTTAATAGGTTTTCCTTTGTATGCTAACCTCAGTCTGTATAATTTCAATTCAGTATTAATTATAGTGTGTTAAATTAAACAAATAGAAGTTAATGGCATAACTCCAAGCAGCAAGCTTCAGTTTTGAGGTAGTAACGGGGTGATTGATGAGGTGTTTGTGTGTGTGTGTGGCTCAAGTGCACTTGATGTCTGTTTGTTCAGATCTGCAACAGACAAGCAAACAGACAGAGGTCAACTGACTGCAGTCCATCTGGGCACGAGTTGATGTTGTCTTTGCTTTTGTTTGTGCACTGTGTGTGTGTGTGTGTGTGTGAATGTCTTGGTGCACGTCTTAAGGAAAAGCAGAGGAGGGGTTGAGGTTATCCTATTGTTGTCAGGGCATATGTTTTAATGATATGCGAGGGTCATTTGCATGTCACAGCTAGCGGCGGCGGGTGTGCTTGGGGGGGTTATTGATTGTTTGGGGGTTGGCTGGAGACAGAAGGGAGCTGAAAATGCTGGCCGAGGTGAGGAGGTCAAGCCTAGATATACACACACACACACACCAGTGCAAAACACATAGATACATGAAAATCTCTGTCTTTCTAGGTCTCAGGTCAGCTTAAACTCAACTCAACATCCAGCATCCTTCACCCAACCCCCCTCCCACTGACTTTCTCTCTCTCCCTCTCAAGATTTCTTGCTCTGCCTTGCTCTTTCTGCGTCTTCTCTCCAATTAAGTACATTCCCACATTTTGAGTTTGCTAATTAAAAAACCTAATTTTAAACATCACAAGTTTTTAGTTCCAAATGATCAAATTTGACTGACTGACTAAATGTTGGTATATTGATAAACAGACTGCACTTGACTGACATCTCCCTTATTCACCTGTTTGTTTTGTTGCACCTGTTTGTGCAGGCAAGCTTACATCTTTAGCATCCCCATTGTGCATGGAATTTGGTTACCTCACATGATTCCAGTATTGCTCCACCCAATCTCCACCCCAATGCCACATCATGTCAGTGTGATGGAAGGTAGAGACGGGAGTTGGTTGCGTGATTGCAGAGTTGGTCGTTACCGTGAATGATGGACTCAGATGGAGGCATTCGTTTTTTGTTTGCTTTTTCAGGCACTTACATATTATTTAGTTCTACAAACTACAAATTATACATTCAAGCCACATTAAGATGATACATTTCTTGGTCACCTGTACAGAACAATGTTCATGTAACTACCTGTATCTTTAATTGTGTATGACAATTCCACTATTGAAATAGCTGTTACTTAAGGGAACACTATTACTAAAGACTGAATATATATAAGATTAATCAATCATCAATATAATTTCTGTAAAAATATCTCCAAAGTCTGTTTAGCCTAGCATAGTTTGCACAAAGCCTAGAAGCAAAAGTAAAAATATAAAACTGCAATATAGATAGATAGATATGTACAGTACATCTGTATATGCACAGATATACAGTATACCTTTGCATATTCAATCACATGCAACAAAGGTCCATTGCCAGATTCAAACTGGGGGATGTTGCGGTTTAAGTGGTACATATTAGCCTCTAGGCCAACGTAACATCTCTACTGGAGCTTTTTCTTGATCAACAGCTGGATGCAGTGAATGACTGCACGCAACATCTTAAAGGTCCTATCATCATAGCGGGGTTGCCAGGTCTGCACTCTGCCGTAAGTCTAGACAAAACCCAACCAACTCTTGAATGGATTGGTGACCAGTTTGATATCTAGATATAAATCTTCTCTTCTGACTTTGGGTAAGACAGCAAATAAAGGTATTCACCAACATTTTGGAGTGTTCCTTTACATAGTATGTTAGTAGTATTTAAAAGGGTGCTATTAAATTACTGTATCTGCCCATGTATTTTTGCTGGGTTTTGCTTCCACCCACCCACACACACACAGTGTTTTCTGACTGACCTTCCTTCCAGCCATGTCTCGTCCATGAGAAAACTCAGATAGCCTCCAGCTGAGGGGGGGGGGCTTCCTCGCCTGCACTGCATGCATGGACAACTTTGTGTGTTTGCGTGTGTGAGATTTTGGTGTGTGTGCATGCGTGCTCTGCATTCATGCATGATCGGCCCTGTCTTCTCCATGACCTGCATGTGTTTTGCATGTGAATGTGTTTATGCATGGCTGACGTGTGTGTTTGAGCTTTTATGGGTTACATGTACATGTGGGGAGAGTGTGTCATCATCAGATGACAGGTGAACATGTTACAAATAACTAAAAAAGAATTTATAACTAAGACATTTTGAAATTTTTGAGCTGTTGGAAATTGACACTGAAATTACATGTACAAACAAAACGTACAAACAGCAAAAATGAAAATGACTCAACAAAACAGAACAGTAGAAAACAGACTTAAAAGCCCTTACCCTTTTTATAAAACATAACCTCTCTGTCATCAAAAGTTACATCAGACAATTTTTACTCTGTCTACTAACTAATGCCATATACTAATGTCATTCTGATCAGACATTTTCATGTCTTTAAAATTATTTTTGAACATTTTTCTAAGCTTACAAAATGTGCCACTTATTTTCAGTTCCTCACTGCAGCTGTTTTTACATTAGCCCTGACCCTTTGTTTCTTAAATATGCAGATTCCTATCAAATCATATTGACTTTCTCTTTGACTTTAACCCTTTTTTTTTTTTGGATACTGACAGATACTAATTTGTTTTTGTCCTGATTTGTGCAGCTTTAAAATCTACCAAGTCTCTGAATTTTAGTGCCTTTAATTTAATAAACAGTGGATTTATTGGTTCTTGAAAAGTAGTTTTGTTTTCAATTCTTACAGCTCTCTTTTGAAGTATTTGTATTTATTCTATAAGTTTTCCCATACGTCCACACAGTAAGTAATGTATGGTAATAGTGAACAAAACAAAGTGTATAATGAAGCTTGATTTAAGGAGTCCTTTATTTTATACAGTATTGCATTTTGCTTTGTAAATTTGTTACATGAATGCCAATGATGATGAATTAAGTCTTGCTTAAATTCAGAGATTTTTTTATTCAAATGATACCAGTTGTTTTTTCTCAATTTTTCATTTGTTGGTGCCCAGCAAGGGACAGGTGTTGGAAATTTGCTTCGGCTATATACACGTGTACAGTACAGACACTGCTTCTGCAACTGTCAGTGTTTCTCTGTACATGTCCTTTAACAATAAACAAAAAAAACCCCAAAACATTCTGGTTGAGTCCAACAAATAACAAATAACCACACATTTCTTCTGGAATCAAGAAGAAACATGTCTCTGTGATCTCACACAGATGAACCAGAATGGTTATCCACAGTATTTGACTTGTATGTGTGTGCGTGCGAGTGTGTTTGACAGCAGTGGAGCATATGTGTGTATGTGTGTGTGTGTATATCTGTGGCTCATTAATAATTTATGAGGTGGGAGGGGTGAAGGAGAGGGGGCGGTGACAGATGGAGAATCAGTGTGTGTGTGAGAGAGAGAGAAAGAGAGAGAGTGTACAGACAGAGAAACAGCGAGCGCAGAGACAGAGAGAGAAAGGGATAGAGAGAGTGAGGAAGAAGAAAATAGATTAAATGAAAGAGATGGATAGAGTGTAGTGTTTTCCTCCATTTTTACAGTTGTTACATCTGTTGTCTCTGTGGTGGATTTGACTGACAGACGCTCAGTCTTTGTGTTTTGCTGTTTTCTCTTTGGCTTCTTGGATGCTTAAGGATTGATGGGGATGGGGATACAACACAGTCACCTAGCACTGCTGTACACCTGGACGCAAGAGCTGCACTGACAGAGGTACTGATATACTACACGGTGTGTGCGTGTTTGTGAAGGGGAGAATAAACTGACCTTCTTTCAGTCTACCACTTTTATTTTCTGTACAGAAGTAGAATTTAGCCACATTTTAAAAAATAGAATATCAAATTCACAGTAAACACCATTTTTACAGTATTGAGATAAAGCAGCAATAACAACTTTTTGATTGTGTTCTTTGAAGCCTCACAAAAACACTTATTTGTTGAGAACTCTAATTAATGTCTCTAATGAGTGTACTGTCCATGAGGATCAAACAGAATACAGTGTATTGTACTTTAGCGTGGGTTTGAGTTCCTCACAGCTCACAGCCTTTGTCCCTTGTTTTGTCCACATTATCGCTTTCATCTCTTCACTAACTATCCCTCTGAAAACAGAAACCACTGCAAAATATATTAAAACATGTAATTCAGGCTGGTGCTGCTCTCTGTGTGTGACTGAATGAGGTTGTGAAACTTTAATTCATTCTTGAATTACTTATCCTGCATGGCATGTGCTTTACTAGAGCTAATGTTATTGTGGATGGTAGAGTATGTATACTGTTAGCTCCCAATTACTTCACACATTCATCGTTTTAAATGGATGATTGGAAACAGATGTCGAATATTTCATCTACGGTTTGGCTTATTTTTACCCTTTTGTTTTGAAATGTCTCTATATTGGCTGTTCAAATGAAGAGAAATGCAATGTGGTTACAGCTGTCTATGCTGCTTGGCTGCACACACACACACACGCACACACACACACACACACACACACACACACACACACACACACACTGATTAGTCTGTCTGCCACAGTTGATTGGAAAAAATATCGATTATGTCTTTTGTGCATGTTACCTCTTTGGCCACAATTACTCTTAAAGCTTGCTTTAAATGACTAATTTCTGGGTCTTTCTGTTTGTTTTTTTCTTCTATTTCCTCAATTTGAAATGCACATGTGTTTATATGCCTCACACACCTACAGTGAGGTCAACAGCAGAGTTAGCTTCAGTTCTTGCATAGCAAACATCGCAAAAGATATGATGTGATCTGGCCACTGTCGGCCATACTGGAGATACCCATCTCTCATCACCAGTGCTTAATAATAGTTAATTGTCTCATACCCATTGTTGGCTGTCTCATAATGACTTCCCTAATATTAATAGTATTGAATAGTATTAATTGACATTGCTGATTGTTTTAGATAATATTGTCTTATTTGCTAACTAACGTTTCGATTCAATTTTCGTCATAGAGCCTGTCAGCCTATTGATATACTGATATATATAGCCTCGCACCTATGTGGTGTATTACACCCCTTCAATATTTGCTAGCTAGCCAGTATCTGGGTAAGTGGCCGATACTCACACACTTGATTAGCACAACAGCTAACATGTCTAGCAGAAAGTTCGCTAAATTAGCCTGCTGACTAAGTTAGCTAGCTCATGCTGACCCAAATGACTGCTTCTCAAGCTACAACTTTGCAGTACAGACTGGAGCAAGTAGAGACTGGAGTTTGCAATGTCATCTATGAATGTTCTGTATCTTTCTGTTTGACTTCGTGTCATGAATGAATTAGCTTAGGACTGACACCTTTTCTAGCCTGCTGTACAATAGATGAATAACAAATATTTTTCATTCAGACATGTACATGTGCTCTTCCTGCATTTGCTTGGTTGAACACATAGTTTTGAAAAGCATGCCAGCTATTGTGGAAATGTTACCAAATTTCTACAAAACTATGCCCCAGAACTGTGGTGTCATGCTTGTCTTTTGTCTGTAACACCTAAGTAGTCTAAGTAGTCTGTCATGAGGCTCAGGAGTTATGAGGGTTGGTGAGTTCTTTGATTGATCTGATACTGACTGGTCTAGGCTCAATCAATTCTCAGAACATGTCTTCACACTAAAAACGTGAAACCAAAACCAAATTTACAAGTTGTCTTTCAGCTTGTAAATTGTACTGTAAATTCAGCTTCTACCTTGCATGTTATTTAACTTATTGACGCATTATGTCTTGATCAAGTAGAATAATTTGCCATCATGATGATGATTAACACACTTCATGGTCCTCAATTTCCTCTTCTTCACATCCAGTGGTAAGATGATCAAGTACAGAACGTGTAAATGTTGATTCTTTTGCTGTGAAGATGGGCTGCCTATCAGCAAAGAACCTCTCGGAATTGGTCCTTCAGTACAATTTAGTGTTAAGTATGTACCTATATTTAGAAAAAGGCATTAAAAAGTCACACGTCATCCATTCATTTATTTATGATATGGAGTATAGGAAACGTATAGTGTAAGCTGTGTCATTTTTTTATTGTATGAACGTCTACGTCTTGTTATCAATGGTTGGCTGCAATAGAATGAGACGCTTTACCTCCTCACCATCTGTGGCACCATGAGGGTTAACGTTGACTCCTTCCGAGGTCAAAAATGATCCTGTAAATGTCCTGTGGATGTTCTGCTCCAGTATAACTTGTCTTTATCTCATGGCCTGAGCATAACCATACTGCACACACTGTGTGTAACTGTGTGTGTGTGTGTGTGTGTGTGTGTGTGTGTGTAACTGTGTGTGTGGGAGGCCTAAGTGGCTGTAGTGACGCAGGGCTGTCTGAACATGCTGTTTGTTTGTTACGGAGGAGGTTTTTAACACTGAGCACATTACACACATCATACAGCTCTCTCACAGATCTCTATTTTGTGTGTGTGTGTGTGTGTGTATGTGTGTGTGTGTGTGTGTATATGTGTGTGTTTTTGTGTGTGGCATATGCAAGTGGGAGGATTATTGCATTAATACATTTCAAGTGTTTTTTTTTTCATTTGCAGGTGTGTGTCTGTGTTGTGATGTGGACAAGTGTTTGGTGAGGGAAGCAGGGGGGTGGACAGTAGTGGGAGTGCTAGAGCATTGAATGCACACACACACACACACACACACACACACACATGCTCACACACATACACAAATACAGTTCTTTCTTTGTTCTGGAGCGTTTTGAAGAGGAGGTTAATGCACCCAGAAAACAGAAAGAAAGAGAGAGAGAGAGAGAGAGAGAGAGGGAGAGAGACCCTAATGGACAACGACAGGCCTTTCACTGCAACTATTTGGTCGAGAGGTCTCATACTAACCATCCCATCCCCCTTTGTCGCCCCTCCACCCCCCTCCATGGCCAAAGGGAAAAGATCGGAACAAATTGTCACTCTGCTATCCCACATTACATGGCTTTTTTTTCTAGAAAGAACAATGATCAAGGCCATGTATCTGATGCCAGTCATGCTGTTGTTGGGAAGCAGAGAAACGGATGTGAATTTGATTTAAAGTTGTTGTGGATTGTTACTACATGTCATTTAGAGACATTATTATATTTTCTGTGGAAAAACAAGATCAAATCTGAAAAGATGTGCAGCCTCCACCAGACAGCCTCTCAACTGCATGTTACAGTGCAGCCCTGGCTCCTACTTGACATGATTGTACAAAAAAACATTTAACATTAGCAAGTTACATTCAGCGTCAATGTGCAGTGTCAGTGCAGTTTATTAGTGTTACCTTCATGGAGTGCAGGGCAAAGTAAAGTCGGGTGTGGAAGTCAGGTTGGCGGATAGGTGCATAAGCGTTGAACTCTCACACTGTCATATACTGATGTTTAGATGCTATATACTGTCATATACTGTTGGACAAATTAGCAATTTGAAGACATCACCTTGATGGACATTTTATATGCCAAACAATCAACTGATTAATTGTAAAGATAATCACTAGATTAATTGACTAAAATAATCATTAGTTGGTAAAGGTAAAATCAGACAAGTAAAAAATAATAGCTATTTTAGTAATAAATGCTAACTTCCTGATTTTTAGCATTCTTATACTTCAGTCAGTCTACAATGGTGTTTTGTCATTCTCTGCATGTATGTATTCAAACACATCCGTTTAAGTAAAAGTGACTTCATATGCAGTAAAAATGCATGGGAAGCAGCAGGATTCATGGTAAAAAAAAAGACTTAGTTTGGTTTTAAGTTGTGGCACTAAACAATACCACAGTTTGTAAATGATAGTATAGGGCCTCACATATTCATGCCGACACAAGCTCTATGACCGAGTTGGATTGTAATGTATATTTTTAAAATATACTCATAAATTCACACTAATGGATGGCCTATGTCATCGCAGTGACAAGGATATACCCATTGAAACCTAATTTACCCAGCGCTTCATGGTGACATAAATCTGTTCATTGCATACATTATAGTGACTTATGAAAAGATACTTAAACGGAATGCTTATAAATTGTCTTTCAATTTAATTGATATTCTATTGGTAATTGTTTGATTCTGATCTTTATCTTACCTCTTATCTTATAATCTTTAATTATAAGGCTATATTTGTGCAAAGACGATGTACTGCTTTTTTGAAAAATGAGACAAAAAGTTCCTAAAAGACATTAGCATACATAACATTGAGCACTCTGTCCATCCAATATCTGTAACAGCTTATCCTTAGAGGGTCGCGGGGGGGCTGGAGCCGATCCCAGCTGACATCATATTAGCTAAGTTAGCTTCAGCGTATTTCCTCTGCCAATCACTCTTGACTGTATGGCATAAATAATATTTAATGGTTGTTTACATTATGACTTCATTGTAGTATCATCTGGTTCCAGTATCAACCGATCTAAAGCCACATAACTTGCTATCAGATTCGGTGCTGCATTAGCTATTGCAAAATGCTCAACTTATAGTTAAACTAACATTCTATAGCACAGAGTTTGTGCACATTTTTTATTCAGTTTGTTACACAAACACTGAACACTTTGTATACTCTTCAAAGTTTGAAATTAAATTATATGCAACTCTTTGAGGTCTCAGAACAGCAAATAGTGACAGAATACAGCCAAGACGACTGGGACACAAGCATTTCCCCCCATTTTTATCAGCATAAAATAAGCACTAAATCAGTAAGATATAAAACTGGTGGAAATAGAAAATAAACAATAGTAGGATTACGGAAACATATTTGTTCATCATTCCTCAGTCTGCTCCCTCTCTGTATTTCTTCTCCATTGCTGCTTCTTGGATTGGTATATTTACGTAACTGTAGAGATTTAGCTGTAGATGACTCCTCTTCTGCCATGTCCAGTTAATCTGTTGGCTCAAAGTGTGTGTGTGTGTGTATGTGTGTGTCTTTCGCACATGTGCAAATGTGTGTTGCCAGACAGGATAAGCCCTCATCAGCAGAATATTCAAATAAATAAAAAAACGCATTGCGTGCAGCACAAAGCAAGTTTCTGTCATGAAATATTTTGCCTGAAAGCTGTGTGTTAAGTTTAGCAGGAGCCAAACAGCTGAAGATTATCCTCTGTGCTGATGGTCCATCTCACAAAATGTGTTGGATTAAAGGTCTACTTAAGCTGCTGGTGGAAGTGATGCTGTGGCTTTTTTTCAGTGCAAGGAATTACTGTTTCACTTATGTAATCACCTAATAATTCCTTTGTGATCTCACAAGCTTTATTTTCCTGTTATCACCATCAAAACAAAGCTTCTTGTGTCAATACCAGGAAATAAGTATGTTGACAACAGGAGAAAATCATGTAAGAATAGATGTGTTGCTCCACCAAATTAAGAAAAGTGAGTGATGGTCAGGATGTTAATGTTTTCATGTGTTGCACTTATTATGAAAGGTGCTTTAACAAATCTGCATTTCCCCAGAAGGAAAATCTGCACCGTAATATGCAGAGAAATTTAGTCAGTGATCGTAAAAAAAAAACTGGTAAAAAAGAGAGGAAAATAGGGGGTTAGATGAGGTGGAAGGAGGAGGGAAATGTTAAAGAAGGTCAAACCCAGACTGGCCTGTTTCCAGGTGGGAGTGCAGATGTTGTGCCCATGAGCCAGGCACTTAACCTACATTACTGCACAGGCATCCATCTGTGTGTGTGTGTGTGTGCTTGATATAAGGCCCAGGGACAGGTGTCTCTTACACTATGACACACTATCAGTGATTAACACTAAAACACATATGCTCTGGAACTACTATGGTACTGAGAGTGTTTGGGAGTGTGTCCTGTCAGGTCAGGGCTGTGTGCTGCTGTATGTATTTTCCAAAGGCGAATGTGCCCTCTGAAGACACAACATACCCTGAACATTTTCTGCCCAACAGTAACATTGCAATCCATTGTTTTTATACCTGTCTTCTCCATATTCTGCCCGTTTTTCTCTCATCTCTCGTATTATTTGCGACAGACAAATTCTATGAACAAACATCACTCCAAACAGATGTAATGTTACCACAGGCAGAGAAAGAGTTAAGTTGTATGAGGAATTCAAAAACAATACATACCCAAGATTGTAACCAAAAAGATTAATGCAGTGTTTATTAGAGAGAGGCTGCTTGGGGAAATAAACTGCAGATTAGATATGTAAATGAATGGAACTTGCTGGTACACATTTTTAGTTGAAGAGTGACCCAATGAAATGGGTGCTTGAACTTGGTGGAAAACAGTGTATTTTCTACTGCCCTACTGCCCCTTCTTTCAAATCAGAAAGCTACTACATACATAGATGTAGGATATAGCTATGTTCTGCCTGTTTCAACAGGAAATGCATCACTGTAAAGAAGTAATGATACTGGGACCTTAAGTGTCTAATGACTGTGAGCCCATGTATGATTAGCAGACTCATAATTATCCTTTGCTTGTAAAGTAAAACTAAAACACGAAACATACTGCAGCATCTAATGACAGTATGACGCCGCATGTCATGGGTTTAACTATTAGTGAATATGTTAGGGGTGCAACGGTGCACAAAATTCACAGTTTGGTATGTACCTAGGTTTTGGGGTCACAGTTCAGTGTGTTTCCGGTACAGCAGGGAAAACCAAAAAATATAGAAAACAACATTTTTATAATTTATTTTGAAAAATGTTAGCATTCAACAGGGGCTCATTGGCCATAATTCTTACTGATACAGTTAATGCACTCAAATACTGGCATATTGTCAATAAGAAAAAATAAATAACACAAATGTCAGTAATGCTCCATCAAGACTCTGACCTTGTTGATAATTCCTGAACAACTGCTGCTTGCACACGTTTATACAGGGCAGGCACAACAGACATGCACACGTGAAGGCACATTGTAGCGGGGCTCAAGCACTTTGACCATATGCTTAAATTCTGTATTCTCTATTGCTTTGGCACAGTCTGAATCTGCAGTGAGAGGCTGTCTGAACGCTGTGGGGAGAAGGACTCGCCTTCCAGTCTGGTTTTGTCTCGTTCTGCTAGTCGAGACATTCAGGTGATGCCGTCGTAAATGACATGTTTGAAGTGTTTCTACAGATATACCTGATTTCATTTAACAATGTCTGCATGCAGTTTGACACTAATTGTTGCCCATTTTCGCCGTAAGATCCATACAGTGGATCTAAATGTCATGGGAGGATCCTCCAGCTCTGGTCTCTCGTTTGTGTTTGCCATTCAGAGGCAGCAACACTACACTACATGAGCTTGGCTAACCTGGCTAACCAGGCTAAGCCGACTAGCATGCTACAGCTGATAGACATCAACTGGTGCACTGCCAAAACTTTCTGGGTAAAACGCGCTCTTGAATTTTTGTTCTACTACTTTGACAGTACTTGTTTGGGTCACAGGGCGTGCCGAACCGAGGAAGTCGCATACCAAACCGAACGTCGTAGCCAACGGTTCGAGATGAATACATGTACCACTACACCCCTAGAATATGTATGACTGTATTACTAAAATCCATTGTTTAAGAAACTAGGTAGAGGGTTGTTGCTTATGGAACTGAAGGAAAACTCTGTTAATGGCAAATTATGCCAACAGAGAAGCTACATGAAAAAACATTTATTAAATTAATGAAAAACTATGATTGCGTTGGAAAGAATATTTCTTCATGTCAGTGCTCAAAGTTCAGGTTCAAGGCAGCACTGTGAAGATGCTCTCTTTTAACTTTAAGTCTGCTCAGAATGTGACAGGTATGTATTAGGGCATACTGATTGAATGGACAAACACACACAGGTCAGGGTGGTTAGCATGAGCAGTGATAGACATGACTAAAAGACACATTGACAGGCGATCTCAGGGACATGCAGTAGAAAACACCACGGTGGTGATGTGCTTCCAACCAAAGATTGAGACAGAATCACAGTAAGGGAACTTGAAGATTACTACTGAAAATAATGAAACAGTAAATCAGCTCCACCAGCACATATGTATGTATGCACCTCTTTGGAAAATGTGTCATAAATCCATTATAGTAAACGAGGCGATGGCTGCCCTCAATCCAAAAATGCAATTTGGGGGTGACTTGTTCTCATGTATTATTCCACTTAATGACTCTCTTGATTGGTTAGGTTTCAGGGCTCAGCTTGCCATTGGCCATTGCTCCACTCAGTCGTGAAATGGGTCCTTTAATTTGTGACCAATGCTGCTGCTGGGATAGCCTGTGCTTGATCATCTCTCATTTGAATTTACCCAGTTACCAAGATATGACACATGGATAGAGATGATATGTGCTTCAGCATTACTCCACCCATCCGTCCTAAGTGATTTGTTTTCAGTTCTTGATCTTCTTCTAATGTTTGTTGTGTTTGTGACATAGCGAAATGCGTCAGATAACAAACTAGATTAATTAGAGTGTATATCAGTGCTATATTTAACATTGTTGACCATGGTGTCTGGTGTGGATAGATTCAGACGGAGGCTAGAAAAGGTGTGCTCCAGGAGTCAGTTCTTGGTACACTTCTGTTCTCTGTGGATCACATCATTCCACAGTTTTATTTCACAGAATATTTTAGAAGTATGCTCAATAACCATTTGCATTTTTGAGCATCATTTGAAGTAACAGTCTGAGTATGACTTTTTTATTTAAAGAAACATTACAAAATTCAGGCCCTTGCTGCAATCTTAGATTTCGGGCTTTTATGCCAAGTACACACCAAGTACTGTATTGCCTTAGTCAGTCTCGAGAATCTGGAGAACAAGACAGAGATCACACAATATGTCAATTTTTCACACCCAAAAACAGAGCTTTTCAAAAACCATCTCTAGAGTCAATAAATCTGGAAACACAGTTGGCTGTGTATTTTAGTGCAATTGGGGAAAAGAAAACTGCTGGAAAACAATGATCTAAGCCTTTGGACAGCCTTTCTCAAAATCTGAGAAGCAAAATCAAGGCAAAATGTTTGAAAACCACCTTGTTTTCACTGGCATTTTCCTAAAATCATAATTGCAATGTGTATATGTTTTTTATATAAACGTATCTGGGGTTTTTTCAATGCTGTTCCTAAAGCGCTTTGTAACTATAAATGTAGTTATTTAGTTAATTACTTCTGTATTTAATACTAAGTTCTTTGTGTATAAAATGATTTCTGTGAAACAGCCCACTGTCTCCTTTAAAGGAGGGATGTGTGTTTGGGTGTGTGTGTTGTGTGTGTTGTGTATGTATTTTGTACCTGATAGATATCTCCAAAGTGTTAATTAGATTTGTCAGCAGCTCCAAACACTCCAGCCCTCGCGCTATTTTATAAGCACATGCACACACACTCTAACAGACTCAGCAAAAAAAAAAAAAAAACCCACAAAAGCATGCGTGCGCGCACACACAGATACACACACACACACCATCATGCTGCCTAATCCCCTTAAACATGTGTCCATACACACACATACACACACACACACACACACACACACACGCACACACACGCACACACTCACAGACATACAAAGACACACTTTATCACACCTTTTAACCACTCCAACAGAGCAGTAATCACTACACACACACTTGCACGCTGAGATGTCAGTCATTTTAACATGATGAATTTGAACGAGTGAAGCCTTTCCTCACAGTGTTCAAACGTGCACGCACGCTCATGCACTTCATCTCACAAATACACACGAGCACACACACACACACAAACACACACATACTCACACTGAGCTGCTGTTGTGTCAAGAAAAAGCCAGACAAAGACATGAGGGGCTGAAACAAAGAGAATGTGGTTCATCACTATAGTAAAGTTTAGATATTCTGTATATTAGCTATATATTATACACCAAACATAATGTAAAAATGGGATAAAAAGGGCATAACAACATGAAAAGAAAAGAGAGAGGAGGAGTATAAAGGGCAGACAATATCTGTTCATAATTCCAGATGGCATGAAAATATATGAGACTGAACTCAGACCAGCTGTGTTTCCTATAGGAAGAGATGGGATGGATAGATGTAATATCATCCTACATAATGAATGAATAGAGAAGGAGATGGAGGACAGGGAGGTTTCTGTTCACTGTGTCCCTATAGGTGGACACACACACCCGATAATGGACTTAATGTCATTTTACAGATTATCTGTGCAAGAGAAAGGAGGAGAAAAAGACCGGAGAGGGGTAGAGAGAGACCCGGGAAAATGAAATTTGATAATAGTATAATTATACCAGAGAAATTGGAAAGGACGACTGTTTGTGTGTGTGTGTGTGTGTGTGTGTGTGTGTGTGTGCGTGACGCTGCAGGACAGACTAGCCAATGGCGGAATGACTGAAATCACCGTGGTAACCTCAAGGCAGATGGGCCCATGCTGGCAAATTAGCAACACACACACACACACACACACACACACACACACACACACACACACACAGGTGCATCTCACACAGACAAATGAGGAAGAGGCAGATTTAAGGGGCTACTTCAGCATGGTTCAAGTTTTTGCTCATCATTATTTTTTACAGTTTACAGTTTTTTACAATTCCTTTAATTTTGAAAGATTCAACAAAACTGGCAAGACATTTTTCTAGTAGAATGGTACAGCTCTGAAGTCCACTGGTATGAAATACACTGAAAATTCAAATTCTTTAGTTCAAACACAATACAAGCAAAGCAAAGCAAAGCAAAGCAAAATATAAAATGAAGCAATACAAAATTCCAAAGACTGAAAAGGTGCAGAATAAAGTCTCATCTTAGTATGGCCACTGTTTTTACAATACAAAGCAGTTAGGCATCAATCTATAGAAGCACACAGTCAATACACTTTTAATGCCAAAATACTCCACTATACATAAAAAGATCTCTGAGCAATCAAATCCAGCCAGCAAAGCTAACCCTGTATTCAGAGTTTTTGCAAAGTTGCATTATGGTACATTTTAAAATGCTAAAATATGCTAAAATACAGGAAAAGAGTGAACATTTACATTTACATTTGAAGTGTGGAATACCACATTTACAGAGGAGCTGTCCTTTAAAGCAGATATAAGGTGTGTCCTGCGTGAAGCCTCTTCATGACATATTAATGGAAGCCCTACACATGACCTCAGCAGGCCTCTGAGGAATCACACACACATGCACACATCACTTTAATGTACAGCATCCACTATGTACTGTATATGTCTGTCAAGTCGTTGAGTTGTCTTGTTGCTGAAATGAAAATTAATATTGAGTATTAGCATAATGGTTTTTTTGTGATGATGTACAAATATTTACCTGAAGCTTTTCTTCTGCCTCCAAAATACATGGTACCGTACATAAGAAAGGTTTATGTGGTTGAAACAGCATGTTGAAGAGCAGATTTTACAGAAAACACATTTTACCATTAAACTGTTCTGCTAGCAGAGGGTAAATATATAAAGGGAACAGATATATATGCAGTTGATATGAAGGGCAACAACCACCAAGCCTGTCTCTGATAGGCTCGGGCTGTTTTCCCACGGGCCTGGTGTCGGCTGCTTTAATCGTGCCAAGCCCCAGCAAGCCATGAATATATGCGAATCCACTACGGCCTCACAGCAGGAGATAAGAGATTGTCCTCCCAAGAAAAATGTCAATAAGTCATCTCACCAAGACAACAACTGTTTATGTTCAAGCCACATTGGAGCTGTGTTAAGTTACTGCTAATAACATCATATGTGAGCTATTGAGCTGAAAGTGACTTATTGTCATGAGTCTTTCCCATATGATCTTTTGCAATCTGAGTGGAAGGCTAAGGCTAGTAATTGCTTAGGCTGGTGTTTAGGCATAAAATGACATTTATACCACACTACCTTAAGAGTGTCTAGAATGCAGACAACAGCGTAATAGATTCATGTTAATTCATTCACTTTCATTAAATCACTTGGGAGCTTACAAGGCAGCCTGCTTGTTTTTCATACCCATCTTTGACTTTATTATTAGGCTGTTGTTGTTTTATATGTATTAATTAGAATATAAAGCAGAACAACTGGCTTTTTATTGAGAAGGATTTTGTTTTCAGTGTGTACAGCCAGGCGATGAAATATGACCGTGGGGTATTATTGCTGGGTGCACTTTGTTCCTGAGTCAGGTCTAGGATGCATGCACACACATCCACACACACACACACACACACACACACACACACACACACATACACACACACACACACTATTCAGCTGGTGGCTAGACTTTGAAATGATGCCCTCTGGATTATATATACAGTACGCCACCTTTTTGTTCTGTGAATTCAGCTTTTGTTACATTAAAACACACACACACACACACACACACACACACACACACACACACACACACACTGGGATAAAACATACAAATTGGACTTTTGCTCCATCCCTTTCAGGCCTGTATGTTCTTCCTCTCTCTCTCTCTCTCTCCCTTACACACACACACACACACACACACACACACACACACACACACACACACACACTCCTCAGATGCAAAGCTTTGATAACACACCTCCTGCCTTACACCCCTGCTGGGTTGGTCTCCCCATTCAGCTCCTCCTCCTCCTCCTCCTCATCTTCATCCCTTCTTACCCTCTGCCATCATATCTCCCTACTCCTTCCTCCCCCCACCTCCATCCCTCCTTCTCCTTGCGGGGCTGTTGCTAAGGAGCCCTGGTGACCGGGGAGTTTTCTCATTGGACAAGGAGGAATGGAGTTGGAGGGGAGAAGAAAAGAGGAAGTTGAAAAAGGAGGAGGCATGGAGGAGTGTGTGTGTGTGTGTGTGTGTGTGTGTGTGGCGGGGGGGGGGGGGGCGATGGCGGGAGGAGGAGCACAAAGCGAGATCCACATGTGCTAATGAGGTGGCGTGGTGAACTGACATCGCCACAGCAGAGATGGAGGCATGGAGGGGCAAGATAGGATGGATTGATGGATGGAAAAGGTGAGGAGAGATAGCAGGAGGGGAGAGGAATGAGTAAAAGAGGGGAAGGGGTGATAAGCTGAGTAGAAAGAAGATGGAGTAGGAGGGATTGAAATGATACAATATAAAAAATGGAGTGATGAGATGAGTTGAAAAGAGACAGAGTGAAGAGTGAACGAGTTTTGCATTAGATGGAGACAAACAACAATCAAATATGATGAGATCATGTTGGCAAAGAGAACAAAAGATGAAGGAGGATAAAGAAAGAGCAAAGGAGAGGTCATTTAAAACAAGATGGGGAGTGTGAGTGGTGGTGGTGGTGGTGGTGGGGGGAGGGGGGGTGCAATAGAGAAAAAGAGAAAGATGAGAGAGAGATAGAGAGGGCCAGACTGTACCCTTTCATTTATTTTGGCTGGCACAAAGGAACATTACCTCTGGAGACAAACACACACACACACATACACACACACATTCTTGTATTACTATGTGAGGGCCAGCCATTGACGGCTCATTTCCTAACCTGAAACTATAACTAATTCTAATCTTGAACCCAAACCTTAATCATAAACGAACATTGAGGGGCATTTTTCACAATTTTCTGACATTTTAAAGGACTTAATGACTGAGCGATTAAGCGAAAAAAAATATTGGCAGATTTATCGATAATGGAATTTATTGTTGCAGCCTGAGTATACAATTTGGAAATCAGCTTGCAGTCTTAAATTTGCCTGTAAGATAATCAGTTACAGTGATGATCATATCTGCTTGAATTGGTCAAAGATTGTAGATTTTTAAAGGCTGCATACATTACCTCGTAACAGTAACAATGACAAACAGAAATGTAAAAAATTAAGCCAATCTAGGCTTCTGTCAGCCCAGTATCCCGAAGTTTTTTGTCAACGTTGGACGATTCTGCAGTGCGCGATTTATGTGTACTGCCAACATTCAGTGCCAATGCAGGAAGTGGTTATTTAGTGAGGCAGAAAGTAAAAATGGGTAGTTCCAGGAGGTTGATGGGCGTGTAGCATGTTTGACTTTTATGCCAAAGACAGGAGTAGGTGTCCCAAGCGAGACCAGCAAGCAATGTTGGCTTTATTTTTTCACCTTAATACAATCTTTCCCTAACCTTAACAGTGTCAGTTTTCTAACCTTACCCATAGATTAACCATACATAAACCACAGTATACTAGCTATAACCATGATCGTTTTTATCCTTAAAGTCGAGATAAAACGGCATTTTGAGAGTATCTTGCTTCCTTATCGTTTCGCATTTCCGAGTGAAACAGGATAGGCAGGCGGGACATGATACTGGGAGGAATTTGGGCGAGTGACACACCGACGTACCATGCTGTTGCTAGCTAGCTAACTGTCTGTCTTGTTGCTGAAATTAAAATTAAAGTCAAGATGAAATGCCATTTCGAGAGTACCTAGCTTCTGTATTGTGACATATTTCTGAGTGAAACAGGATAGGCAGGCGGGACATAATGTTGGGAGGAATTTGATTTGAGCGTTGAAAAGTGGGCATGACACACCAACGTACCATGCAGTTGCTAGCTAGCTAACTAATGAATCTTAGCTCTGTGCCGCTAAAAGTTGAAAACTGATGTCATGATATTATTGGTTGAAATTGGTTGGTTCAAGCTTACATAAGCACACGTCATATTTTCTTGTACAGGAAGAAATTCGTTTGTACATTTTTCTGGCATATATTGTTAAATAGGTGCACAATATTTGATCTAAAAGGGCTAAAAAGGCATTTTTCATTTCATCTCGACTTTAACCATTTATTACCCATACTGTAGTTGCTATGCACGAATTTGTGTAGAAAAAACAAGGTTGGCATTGAATGCTAAAAAGAAGTTGGCACTGATGAACATTGTCACTGAAGGTGACGCAGAGTTTGTAGAATCATCCAGTATCAATGTTCGGTTGCATCACATATTTTATGATGAATGTTTGTAGGTTTCCATTCAGACTTCAGTTGTAAACTGGCACAAACTACAGGATCACGGTCAGATGTGTCTGGATTCCAATTGTAAAATATTTGCCAAATATTTTAACCCTGAACTCCTGCATACTACAAGATGATGTCATTCATGGCGACATTATTTATGCTGACCTGCTCTGTTTAGCACAGACCTGCCCAGACTCACCATGATCTTAAAAAATCGTTTGTCAGGCTATATCAGGGTCATAATCAGCCTTTATATGTGCAGTGGGCAAATCACTGCTCATCAAGTATGGAAGCACACACGTACACACACACAGGTAGGCAGGCTGCTGTGAGGATTCAGCCTTAATAAGCCATTTCCATTGGAGCAGAGCTGCAGCAGTCCTGTCATAAGCCTCTGGCTGAGCCCTCAGAGCTGACCTAACATTTATTTAACCTCCAGCTGGCTGCAGCCCTCTCATCTGCTACAGTGCATGCTCGCTGATTCACTACTAGTGCTGTCTGATGGTCTGGTCATGTGGATTCAAAGCTAAATACTTTATTATTGCATACTGAAAAAGGATGGTAATTGTCACATTCAAATAACACAGAAATAAGACTTTGACTACAACATCATGGAAACAAATGATTAAATCGTGTATAAATCAGTATGGAGTGGTAGACTTAACATGGTCCTTTTGTTCTTCGATTTTTTTAATACTATATTGGAATACTGTATTTTATAGTGCTGGTGGACACATTTGGGTGGGTGCCAGCTCCCAGTGGGTGGGTGTGGTTTTTTGACTGTGAACAGTGTGCCTGGAGGGATCACTTAATGGCCTCTTTGTATGTCATGAATACGTGATGCTGTGACAAAGGTGAGAGGGGACGTCTTTAGTGTGATTTGGATGTCAGCAGGAGGTCTTCAATATTTCAGATGAAGTATGGAGGAGGAGGGTTTTTTGGTATGTTGTCTGGAAATACAACAAACAAGAAAGCCTTGCAGGCCCTGGTGATTTTTGCTTTTTATTGCTTTTGAGCCGTTGATAAACAGGGTCATATAACAGAGTTTCTATAACACACACAAACACACAAAACATACTCTTTATGTTCTATCAGACAATGCATTCATCAAACATGTGCAAGTGTGGGGAGTCAAATATCGGCCAAACCATAGAGGTAAACCTATTCCTACTTTTGAGGAACTGTATTGACCTGTGAGAACAGGTCAGAGGAAACATCTAAGAGGATGTGCAGAACTAAATTCAATGTCATGACTTCTGGCTTTAATACCCCAACCCTCAGCTTTTGTTTCACAGTGGAAAGAGGATGCAGGGATTGAAGAGGAAAACACCACAGGAGTCAGTGGGGGAAGGTGAAGATACAGTATATACTCTACACATCTTGAGTTTTATAATAATAATAACAACAAAATTAAAACATATCCACACCACCATTTCATATAATCCAGCAAATAAAAGTATAAGTGTAACACAAGAGGACGGACAGGAGGATTTGTTCCTTTGTGAGGCAATGTTACAACATCTGCATTTTATGACCCCTCCAGTCTTCTTTCCCCACTTCTTTTCTTTTCTCTCTTTTTTTCATTCTCCCTCTCTATTTATCCTTTAAACCCTGATCTGTTCATGTTACAACCATTTCCCTCTCCACACATTTCTCTTTCTCTCCTCCTTATTCTGTCGGACTCTGTCACTTCAGATTGGTTCACTTTTCCTCAGCTCACATGGAAACGCCATTTTATTTGCAACCCCTTAAAAGTACCCTTAATGCACTTTGTAGATGACCATTATGTTGTTTTAATCGTTGATTTATTGGTATTCAACTACTAATAAATGGTATCACCATTCAGTACTACACCTTTTTGTTTCTTTCTTTATAACCTCTCCTCTTCCTCACACCACATCTTCTCTCTCTCTGTTGTTTGTCTTGTCTGCTGATCTTTTTCTGTCTACATCTTTAACCTCTTTCCCTCTTGTCTCTCCTCCCCCCAGCCTCACTATCTGTCTGCCTGCCTCCATCCCGTCTTTGTGGATGTGATGGGTAGAAACTGACAGGGGGTAACAAACTGATTGGGGTCCCCCCGCCTCTTGTATTTCCTGTTCAGACAGTATGAGCTGACTTTGGTTCACAGTTCTGGAAGAGCTGCAGAGGATTTGGATGGCTTGACATAATGTGGTCTTGCTGTCTGCTCTGCTTTGTTTTTCTTGTGTGAGGTGTTTTTGTGTGAATATACTCATAAACCTACAGTGCTATTGTGGATATGGTCACCCACTTAGCATCATGGGGAAACCATATTGCTGATTAGGGCTAGACTGATAATGAACTATGTTTTGTATCATTATAGTGTTGTCTCATTTCAAGATGTCCTTTAATGCCTCACACCACTGTAATGTGGTTTGTAATCTGCAATTAGAAACTATAATGGAACAATTTCATGGAGGACATTTTGTACAAATAACATTAATGGTGGCTCTGTTCCATTTAGGTGTACCTGATAGCAATGACAGTGATCCAGCATGAACAATACCAGAGCCCTGGGGGTGCATGCAGCCATGATTAATGTTATTGCACCTGTGTTTAACAGGTCAAATATGTCTGCTGTGAGAAAGGTTACTTGTTAACAAGCTTTACTTTCCATTTCCACTGGTAATAGTAGTAGTAAAGGTAGTAGATGGAGTGAGTGCTTGAATTACAACAAGTTCTCTAAATTAGGCATACAAAGTGCAGGATTTTGACACTTGAGTCCAGGGTTCACATCCCGAGTCCCATTTGCGGTTAGGTTTAGGTAACAAAAGCACTTTGGTTTGGTTAAGGTTAGGGAAAGATGGTGGTTTAGAAAAAGTGTTAATTAACACGTTGTGTCTCAAGTCAATGCCGACTTTTTTCTGTAGTACATTTTACATTTTTCTGAGTGCATAAACATAACCATTTTAGTCACAACGAGCAGATATTGTATTGCAAGTTCGGATATTTTGGCAGAAAACAAATGAAATAGGTTGTCTGTGAACCTTTAACTGACACGTCTGTCAACATTTTTGTGACTTGCCAGACATGTAATCTGGGCAGCATTACTTTTCCTCCAAAACTACACAAGGTTCCTTAAAGTGCAGGTAATGGGAAGCCCCAGGTTGTTGCTGGAAAGTAACTAAAGGTCTAGTTCAATCAGAAAACTTAGATTTCTGCTTGTGCGTCAAACATTGTATGTCCATAAATGGTCTGTACTGAGCATGGCTGGTATTGTAATTTTTTGACAATGTGTGCAGATGAATTACTATTGGAATCACTGTTGATTTTTCCTTTTACAAATTAGCAATTTGTAACCTTAGTTTAATAATTCATGCATGCAATTGATGCCCCCAAATGCTGCATGTGCAAGCTATGCAGGCAATTTCAATATTTTAATTCAAGCTTACTGTAGTAGTAGTTCTACAGCAGTAGCAATAGTAATATTGTTGGGTTTCGTAGTTTCAATTTCAGTGCTTTTACACTTTTTCCACCCGAACAGAAATCAAATCCTGTATTAAACATTGAATATTTGGAATGTTTTATTTTTCATTAAAAGTACAAAATATCAGCCTCAGTCCAAATGTATCGAGCTTCCATGCCCAGGTTCGTCAGACCGTGCTGATGACATGTCTTACAGGTATTCCCATTGCTGCAGGTGGCAGACATCATTTATTAAGAAGCCTCATAAAAGAGGCTGCATGGATACAGGAAGTGCTTCAGTTCACTCCAGGGAACTCTGGGATTGATTTTTCTGGGATCAAACTGCAGGATGCATCCCCTAAGGGTTGGAAAAATATACACACACACAGACACACGCACACACACACACACACACACACACACACACACACACACACACACACACACACAC